>OZ012710.1:23199471-23359587 GCA_963942595.1 Cylloceria caligata
TAATCAAAATAATTTGTTTTTCGTGCTGATTTGCGTTCGGGCTCCTTGATTGTTATGGTCGTGCCGTTCACGTGAATTTCCAGCGTGTTTTACAGTAGTGATAGTGCTCTTGGTTCGCGAGTAATGTCCTTTATGAACCGAATGATGACAGTTTCAGCATCGAAATTTTACAGTGATTCTTAATTATTTCGCAATTAGTTGACGGATCTCTTAAGCAATCGTCGGCGTTGGACCTGGACGTTCCCGTTATTCTTCGCTCTTGGTGAGTTGGTCTTTTAATTTATCTTACTCTTATCCGTTATGTCTGTTGGGTAGTGTCGTTCTCATCCGGCGCACTTGACAAGGTTAATAAAATTGTTTCTTTCCTAATTATTTTCCTATTGGTCCTAAAATTCTCAATTAATTTTTCCTAAGTCTGGTTTGGGATTTACCTCCTAATTCTACTTATTAAGTAATTTTCCTACTCTTTATTTATAATTCTACTCCGAAAGTCTATCCCTACTCGTTGCGTAGACTCATTACATGTTTTAAGTCTATAGTTTCATGCCTGTGTTTCCTAATCTCCTTAAATATTATTTATAATTCTACCTCCTTTCTCTATGTTGTTCCACGATTTCTTCCACCCTGCTTTATCCTTCAACCTCTTGGAAGGATAAGTTTCTGTCACATTTGTCGACGCGCTGCGGTAACAATTCTCCTTATAGTCTAATCCTACTTATTTCTAATTATCGGATTTAAAACTACCTTATGCTATTTTCTTAAGTCTCTGAACTAAACCCTACTCATCTATTTCAATGCCACCAACTTTCTCTTCTCAATTCAATTTTTTAGAATATTTTCTGTTTTTACACAGTTCACTGCTATCCGGTATCAATCTTTTTATTAGTTCCTCCACTGACTTTTCTGTATTCTTTAAATTATCATTCTTCCAATAAAATTGCTGGGCTCACTCACACCTTTTTCTGTTAAAATTCCTGGTTTTACTATGGAATTTTTTGATTTTGCAATATTTCTACTTCTGCGCACAAGAGAGTTCTGACTGGATCGACACTTTCAAAAGAATAAGAGAGTCACTCTGTTTGAAGCTGGCTTATATACCTTTCTCTCCGTTCCCACTCTCTTGTTTTAACTCTCCTATCCTAATATCTTATGTAATTTCTTTTGTTTCAGGTTGCCCCGCCACCGTGCCCTACCATTCCCCTCACCGGTCGAGCGAGGCCAGCCGGTCGCTGACCCGCTGTTTTTCGGCAGTGAGGAAATATGCAGGATCCAGCCTGTTTTGCTGTGTCTGCTTACCGCTCTTGCTTCAGCAAATCTACAGTCTTTTATCCTATCTTCTGTCTGTACTTTCTTTATCTTTTTAGAAATAAATGATTTATCTGTATTTATTTGTGTTTGACCTAATTTTTATATTCAAAATATATGATTTTTAAATTTTTTATATTTATGTATATTTTGTATATGATTTTATTTGCATTTATTTTTGTTATACTTCTTTTATCCTTTACAGGTAGTGACTACGTCACAGGGTATTACATTTCGCTAAAGACTGTACGAAAAAAAAAATTGCGGAAATTGCGCTAAACAACATGCGACGAAGCAATGTAAGAGTGAGACAAAAAAGTGTGTTAATTGTGAGGAAAAAATTAGGGTGTTTAAAATCAAAAACTTGAAGTCGGATCACTCGGCGTACGATAGTAAGTGTCCATGTTTTAAGAAAGAAATAGAAAAACAAAGTCATAGAATTCAATGTAATAATATATAGAAATCAGGAAACATGAACAAGGATAGCAGCAGAGTAATCTGTTTAAATGCGCAGGGATTTTTGAGACATGAAGACGAAAAAGAGAATGTTTTGATAAAGAAATATAAACCTAGTATAATAGGATTTACAGAAACTCATATAACACAGCAGATAGAGGATCACGAATTATACATCAGTTGGTATGTATGCGTGCGTGGTGATTCAGAATCTAGTAGAACGGGCGAAGTATTGTTATACATAAATAGAAGAATTAAATTTTATATAATAGCGATAGAAAATTGCGATAAAAGAAAAAATTACTGGACAATAACAGTAAACAAAAAATTAAAGATAACAACTACAAAGGAATAATTATGGTAGTTTATCACTTACCAAATGGTTAAGATGCTACTTTCCCTGACTTTTTTGAGGAAACCTGTATCAGCAATATGCAGAATGATAATGTTATAATAATGGGCGACTTTAACATAGATATGAAAGTAAATAATTATACTCAAAATAAATTAACTAGAATAATGAATTCTGTAGGGTTAAAACAACTAATAGCAGAAGCAACCAGAATTGTATTGAATTCTGAAAAAATAATAGACTTACAAGGAAGGATAGTTTGGTGTTCACCTCCGATTTTGATGAAACTCACGTATGTTGTAGGGCATCGAAAACTAAAAGACACGTATTTTTTTTATCGGCGGAAAAACATTTTTAAGGGGTGAAATCGCCCTTCAAAGTTAGGCATGTCGAGGGGTGATTATGCAGTTTCACCCAGCAGGCGTCAACCGGTTTTAATGAAACAAAAACTAAAAAACTCCTCATTGAAGACAATAAAATTTCCACGTGAAGTTGAAGAAAAAATTCATTTGCAGAGGTGAAGCTGCATAATCACCCCTAATTTTGAAGGGCGATTACACCCCTTAGAAATTTTTTCCGCCGATAAAAAAAATACGTGTCTTTTAGTTTTCGATGCTCTACAACATACGTGAGTTTCATCAAAATCGGAGGGGCAGACCAAACTATCCTTCCTTGTTAGTTTTTCTAATGTTGAGATGGAAACTGAAGTATGGCATGAACCCAAGATAACGGATCATTCAACAATCGTGTTGTATTGGAACGTAAAACTGGTAGCAAATGAGAACAAAATTATTACATACATAGACTATAAGCGAATGGATATAGATAAATTTAAAAGAATCATAAGGACTTGTTAAGATGCTATAGAAGGAGATAGTATTAAGATATTAGCTAATTCGACGGCTAAAGAGATTATGAAATGCCTTGACTTAACTGCACCACAAAAAACAACTCTACAAAACAGAAATTGCAGGGAAAGCAATGGTTTTATGAGTACATACAGCAATTGATAAAGCAAAGGGACAAAGCACATAAAGTAGCTCGTGTAAGTAAGAATGAGTGCGACTGGAAAGTATATCGACAGATAAGGAATAAAACTGTGGATATTAGTAGTGTAACGTACTGGTAATCTAATAACGCACGGTGCACACATCGAGGCGCCGCTACCGCGCGTTACTCACACCGAGTAGACCGGCCTATACTTGTCAACTCATGACGCGCGGTGCACACAACGAAGCACCGCTACCGCGCGTCACTCACATCATGGGGGCCAGCACGTCGGAGGCAAAGTCCCGTTATTCGTTTGACAAAGCACGAGCAACCAACGTTAAAGACCAACGACGAATTTTAAAATGACCAAGGCTATCCGTGGGCTACAGGAGATGGGCTAAAGGACCGCCACCAGCCGCACTGGTACACACACAGCTTAGCTGTAACGTCAGACCCGCACTAGACAGGTAGCAGTTGAGCCTATGGTGCGCTCGAGTTCAACGTACCGCGGAGCCATTAAAACAACAACAAAGCGGACTCATTCTGGCAACCGAGGATAGACGATGCAGCAGGCTATTATATCCCACAGAATCGAGAGCCTACAGCAGATCGTACATTTAAATGTCCAACCTAAAATATACCACGGTAGCATAGGGAGAAAGGAAAATAATTCGGATATAAATTATAATATCTCAGGAAAAATCTAGGATTCGATTTAACAAGGTCCGACCCTGATATGACGAACATCTGCGCATGCACTCTGAGTTCATCTCGCTGACGTCGGACTGCAGCGGCAGTCAGGTGGGCGAGCGAGTAGGCCTTCATGAGGATACCAGGCGGAAGCTCAACTCCCACCAACGGTCCCGTGACGTAGGGAGCGAACATCGAGCGACGGAGTAAAGATCCGAGGATAGTCCGAGCCCCACGAGCAGCTGCCGGTTAAGTAACCGGCATCTTACCGACAGTACACGTGCTCAGATAAATTACCTAGCGAACCCAGCGGATGAAAAGAATTATCGACCGACACTTATAATTTCATATCATAAAACATTCTTTAAATTCTCCATCGCAGCGTACACGATTGTAGAGGCATCCAAGAACCTGGGAATAACTAATTGTGAGGTGCGTGGTAGTCAGAATCCCAGGAAAAGAGATCGAGTCGTACAATTGAACTCTGTATTTATTTTCCACTTATGTATCGCATAATCTACATCATGTCTTCTCGAATAAACCCTACTTTTACCTACTACTGAAGCCTACTATATATTACTTTCCTCCCTGCTCGAGTCCGAACTAAAACCCTTTCAGGGTAATGATAACGAAAAATACCGTTACAGTGGGAAAGCAAAAAAAGGCTATATAAAGGGTGTCCCAGCAAGAGCGCCGGATTTCAATTTGCCGCCATTTTGTTAATACGAGTTGTACGGTGATTTTTTTTTTACATTTGTCACGTACAGACCACGCGATTTAAGAATATGGAGAAGTATTCAAACCAACAACGTTTAATTATTGTAAAAACACATTACAAAAATGGTGAAAGTTTTGCGAAAACAGTTCGCCAATTACGTCAAGATTTTGGTCGCAATAATGCGCCAAATGAATCGACAATGAGGCGTTTAATTACAAAATTTAAGACCAAATTTACGCTGACGGATCAGAAGATCATTGTTCGTCGTCGTCCTTCTCGGTCACTCGAAAATATAACCACAGTAACGGAATCTGTCGCCGAGAATCCAGGAACTTCCATTCGGAAGTGCCAAATGGAAACACTTAACGTAATTGGCGAACTGTTTTCGCAAAACTTTCACCATTTTTGTAATGTGTTTTTACAATAATTAAACGTTGTTGGTTTGAATACTTCTCCATATTCTTAAATCGCGTGGTCTGTACGTGACAAATGTAAAAAAAATCACCGTACAACTCGTATTAACAAAATGGCGGCGAACTTAAATCTGGCGCTCTTGTTGGGACATCCTTTAGAAGTGAAACTTATCAGGAGTACAAATTGAAAATGCGGGATTTTTTTCTATTTTTGAACGTTTATTCTGAAAAAATGGTAACAAATGAATTATTCAAAGTATTGTCCATCGCTAGCCACAACTTTTTCCCATCTTTCTGGCAATTTACGGATACCGTCGCGAAAAAATTCGGCCGGCTTGGCTGCTATCCAGTCATCGACCCATTTTGGGCTTCTTCGTAAGAATGGAAGCGCTGGTCAGCTAGGCCATGTGTCATCGATCGGAAAAGGTGGTAATCGGAAGGAGCAATATCTGGGCTATACGGCGGGTGGGGTAAGACTTCCCATTTCAGCGTTTGTAGGTATGTTTTGACCGGCGCTGCAACATGTGGCCGAGCGTTGTCATGTTGCAAAATTACTTTGTCGTGTCTTTGCTCGTATTGTGGCCGTTTTTCTTTGAGTGCGCGGCTCAAACGCATCAATTGAGTTCGGTATAGTGCTCCTGTGATGGTTTCGTTCGATTTCAATAGCTCATAATACACCACACCCAGCTGGTCCCACCAAATACAGAGCATGAGCTTGGCGCCGTGAATATTTGGTTTGGCCGTCGATGATGATGCATGGCCGGGGTAACCATATGATTTTTTGCGCTTCGGGTTATCGTAATGGATCCACTTTTCATCACCAGTGACAATGCGATGCAAAAAACCCTTCCGTTTTTGCCGTTCGAGCAGCAGTTCGCATGCAAAAAAACGGCGCTCGACGTCTCTCGGCTTCAGCTCATACGGCACCCAATGTCCTTGCTTTTGGATCATTCCGAGGGCTTTTATACGATGGGAAATGGCTTGTTGTGTCACTCCCAATGAATCTGCGAGCTCTTGTTGAGTTTGACACGAGTCTTCATTGAGTATTGCCTCCAATTCAGCATTCTCAAACTTTTTCACTTGGCCCGGCCGCTCTTTGTCCTCAACGTCAAAATCACCACTTCTAAACCGCACAAACCATCTCTCGCACGTTGAAACCGATGGAACATGACTCGGATAAGCCTCGGAGACCAATCGATGTGCTTCAGCAGCACTTTTCTTCAAATTAAAGAAGTAAATTAAAACTTCCCGCAAATGCTGTTTTGTTGGCACGAAACTCGACAAATTGAGAGCTCAAAAAAACTACGAATTTGACACTGCGACAAATTGACACATACTGAAAATTAAAGCTATAAGACGTAGCTTTGACATGAACATAGTCACAGTACTGCCTGATGCGTATAGCGTTAGTAACGCCATCTGTTATCAAACCCGCATTTTCAATTTGTACCCCTGATAATAAAAATAAAAAGGATCTGAAATAAATGTGGGGGGTATTAAAAGAAATGTTGAAAGGTAAAGTAACTGATAAAGAGTATAAAGATATACACTTTGAAAACAAAATAATTAGTAATGTAGAGGAAATTACTGATAAATTTAACTGTTATTTTGTCGACAGTATTAGGGCGCTGACATGCTTAAATAGTAGGGAAGATTAAATAGCGAATAGAAAATATACCGACTGTGTTCTAGAAGTATTTACACAAATTAAAGTAGAGAAATTATGTAAAATAGTCCGAAAATTAGAAAACAAAGCAGGTACAGAAGAAGGTATAACTGTAGAAATAATGAAACGCGTAGTAGACACAGCAGCACAGAAAATACTATAAATACTAAATAAGTCAGTCGAAGAAGGAATGTTTCGTGAGGAGTGGAACCAAGCGATTGTAGCTTCGGTACTTAAAGTTCGAGGAACAAATAAAAGTGAAGAATTCAGACCGATAAATAAATGACAGGTATATGAGAAAATAGTTCAGAAACAATTAGTAGGATACTTATAAAATAATCAGTTACTTAGAGAATGTCAATTGGGTTTTAAGGCAAAGCATTCGTGTGAAAAGAACCATAGGGGGCGGAAAAATGATAGGTGTGGTTTTCTTAGATCAAAGAAGAGCGTTTGAAGTAGTGGACAGAAAAATCTTGCTTAAAAACTTACAATGGTATGGAATAAAAGGGACAGTACTAAATAGGTTTAAAAGTTATTCGCAAAATAGATCTCAGAGAGTAAGATTTGGTGGGGTTCTGTCAACTCCCGTGAATGTAGATTTAGGTGTTCCTCAGGGGTCTGTTTTAGGACCTTTATTATTCCTATTATATATAAATGACGTTATAGAGGCTATTAATGAAAGATGTGTAATAAGATTGTTCGCGGATGATGCGTTGATTTATACAACAGTGTATTGAAGTATTAAGTAATTAATTAATGATGTAGAAATTAATAATATTCTCAATGAGCAAATGGTGAAAGTGGAAGAATGGTTAAAGATAAATAGGTTGTACGTTAATGTTGATAAGACTAAAATTATGTTCATAAGAGGAGTTAGAAAGAAAACAACAGAGGACAATTTAAAAATTAAACTGTAGAATAAGGTACTAGAGATTGTCACTGAAATTAAATATCTAGGAGTAATAATTGATTTTAAAAAATATTTTTCTAAACATGTAGAATATATTAGTAAAAAGTTAGGAGCGAAATTAGGTGTTATGCAGAGAATTGGGATAGACCTATCAGCAAACATGAGGTGCATCGTATATAAAGCAATAGCAAGTCCATTGTTCGAATATTGCTTATATATACTGGTAGGTATAAGTAAAACAAATTTGGAGCATCTACAAAAAATTCAAAATCAAGATGAGAATAATATTCAGATGCAATAGAAGAGTAAGAATCAGTGATATGTTAGAAGCACTAGTCGATAAAAGAAAGGATCGAGTACAATACATGTGTCCTTATATATAAAACTGTAAATGGGTTATGTCCCATATATTTGCAAAATAATGTAGAATTTGTGCAATATGGAGAAGGTGTAAGTACACGGCAAAAAGGAAATATTTATATCAACAGATGTAGAACTACCGAGGAACAGAAAATGTTATGGTATGAGGTACTGAAAATGTACAATGCGTTACCAAACGAAATAAAAAGAGAAGACAGATTCACAAATTTCTGAAGAATGTTAGCGAAACATATTCAGATAAGAGAGAGTGTACCAAATATATAATATATAATCAGATATTTATAATATTTCTATGTATTTATATGTATTCATATGTATTAGATATTTATAATATTTATATGTATTTATATGTATTCATATGTATTAGATATTTATATGTAATGTATAACGTATTATGTAGCTATTGAAGCTAATAAACGACTATCAATATCTCTCTCTCTATATATATATATATATAGGCGTTAGTGCGAGAGTGTACGCAGTAAAGCGATCAATAAAATCTCACCCAGCGACCCATGCCTTCATCATGAAGGTCAACGTTACGTCACTATTTCTCGTTCTTACTCTTCAAACTCATTTTCGCTCTCTCTCGATACCGTGACGGCGCAAGAACGTAATTTAATAGGTATCAATTTCATATATTAGAAACAATAATGGATAAAGTTCTTGGCTGCGCGAGTTCTGTACAATATGCTTACTAGATGACAATTGCATAAATAAATGATTCGTATTAAAAGGCAATGCGTGTTGAGTCTCGGTCTTTATATCCATTCGTGCTACCAGCATATAGGATATAAGCATATCAATATACGAGGATATTTGATATTTTATCGTCCTGGAAGGTCTTGGGATATAAAGAGCTGCAGCCAAGCGGGCTGATAAATAACTGGCCAAGAGGACATATGTACGGTTTCCAGCACTGCGAACTGCTACGATGAGATGAATTTACATGACTTGAAAGACTGAAAGAGTGCTGGGTTTATGGGAGAGAGGAAAATGGAAAGAATTTTGAGAGGGAGATAACGGGTCGTAGGATACGCGCATAACAAAGCTACAAAGTGAGGGGTGGCAACCGGTGGGTGATATCAGTGTTTGCGCGAACTTCGAAACGAAAGGACGGTTAAACGGCACAGTAACTAGCCAGTCTGAGCCAGCACGAATACTCGGACTTACGTGCTGCATTCCCTCTCTATTTTCTGCAAAAAACAGTCTAAGCTATGGGTCATTGTAACACTATTTTCACCCAATTTTTTCGTATGATACGATAGACAAAATCTGGAAACGGGGGCGACTCCGAAGATCCGACGCACGGAAATGTGACTGAGAAAGATTGAAACGTTGGCTTTTTTGTCTTATCTTTCGAATCTTATTCCAGAAATAATATAAATACGTGTGGAAAACTCGAGGGAACGATAACAAATCGCTCTCATGTTTTAATTAACCAATCATTTGAAAAGTTCAAGAAAAAGTGCCTTTCAGGAGTGCAGATGACGGTCCAACCGGCCTCATAATCTCCATGTCATTTCCGAGATATAGTTTGTTAGATATATTCTATGACTCAACCTATCAACAAGAGTGTATCCCTATCAACAAGGGTATAGCCTTCAATAATTGTATAATGAAAAAATTGCAGGGAACGCAAATTTATATTACTAACTCCATAACAAATGTTAATACCAAACTTTAATTGATAACATATTCCTGAAACGAGCTAACTACGTTTTTTTTGTGATAGTAAAAAATTAGTACAATTATCGAATTAAAACATGTTTGCCTGCGCACATAATTCGAAACGCTGGCTGAGGGACAATATGATACTTTTGAGGTAATAAAACAGACGACATATATTTATTTAACATACGTACCTGTTCAGAACACGCGAATATGTCAATGTTTAATTTGCATGTTTGCATGCTATCACGTTTTCGGATACGTGAAATTGATCGCTCCATGAATAAATATTTCTGCAAAACCATTTAGACAAAGTAGAGTGATTAGCTCTACTAATGTATTGTAATAATGAGCAAACGGCGTATATATTGTAAATACATATATAAATGACAATATACTCATCATTCAATTTTCCTGTACATTTTTATAGTTAATTTGATACACGTGTTATGCATAAAAGCTTCATATGGTTATTTAATTAAAATTTTTTACAAATGTTTGCATTTAATAATTCATAATCAATTCAACAAATAATATTGCGGTTTTTCGTAACCAGAAACCGAATTCAATTCTACTGAACATCACTAGTAAAAAATAAAAAATTGTATATTCTCGAAGTACATAGCTTTAAATATTGCGGTCTATGTAGCCTCTCCTTATTTAATGTATTTCAGAAGCTAAATTGTCCCCAGCGACTAATTACAATACAAACATTAGGCATGTCTCAAAAAATATAATACATTTGTATATTAAAAATATTAAGCAATCTTAAAACCGTTAATTCATTACCAGTAACCCATGTACAGATGTAACGAATACTACAACCGAATGTAGAAATATCGTCAAGATTTTACAATTATAGTTAACATAAAGCCACAGAAAATTAGTATTTTTATTATTTCAGTCTTATCAGACCGATCACTGTATTGAGGATTATAATAGTACTATATTTCACTTAAGAACAGATACAATGGCTATAAGTTGTTGTACAATATGGTACGAAAAACTACGAAACTCGATAACCAACAGATGTATGTTTCATTTGTTATTGCGGACGATCACTGACGTCAATCGAATTATTATCTCCAACATTTCAGGAGTAAACTGATAACGCAAATAACTCGACGCTCATTCTTATATCCCCGCAATATGTAATGTTATGCGTGCCACCTCGCTCTCTTCGTTAGATATACAGTAATAATACAGTGCAGTGTGTTCTTGGATATTTCATACACGCACTAGTTATTCTCAACCACTTACATAATGACTATCACATAGTGCGCGTCCACAGGACTCGCAGATATCTCACGCGCATGCTTCACACAAATACCTTAGATACCATACAGACACTCACAGTCGTGACGGAATTGACCAACCAAAGACTGATCAAACCGCTGGTTCGTCTAAACAATTATCACTAAATCGAAGATGTAGAGGTCGATTTACGGTTCGTTTCCTGAGGTTCTAACGATATTGTAAACTTGAACTTTTAAGGTAGTCCATCAGTAACCGGCTGAAGTAAAAAGAATCTCCCTAATGGCTTTCGAATTCATACTAATCTGGCCAATGATATGACCAATCCTTAACAGACATAGTAAAAACACATTTAAGATACACTTGTCATTTAATACTTCATACTAGCGATATCATGAAGACATAAATTGTTTTTGGAAAAGAATAAATAGTCTTGCATGTAACGAATTTTCGTCGAAAACAAACCCCTACAAAAAAATTCTTACAATACAGCATTTTTCAATTTTGATTATAAAAGAAGGTGATGAAGATGCAAGAACTCATGAGTTTTGATAAATTGTTCACTGCAAGTCTCTCGGAATCAGCATCGATTGGTGTTGGTAATTAAATAAGTGCGGTTATGTTATCAGCTAGAGGAAACCCAGCGAGAATGAAAGAGACATAACAGAACAAAAATAATACTATTCAATGCAAAAACTGGGCGGTAAATTCTATTATAACTTTGATGCGCTATTCATTAGAGCATCCTTTCATCAACTGTATATTATTTTTGTTTTTTTCTATATTATTTCGTAAACTGTATTAATTTCGTTTATTTGTGAGACCTCTTATTAATGCCAATGTGAAAAATCGCATACTTAGACCTTAATTATCTTTCTATTACAGTTAAACCACGCTTTACCGGTTTCAATTTATGCAGCTAAAAATATACTTTCACGATGAAATACAGGAAACAAAGTGATATCAGGTGACTGAACTTTTCACTGGTAGACTACTTTTTGTGACATCAATTGTTTGTAGCCCAGCGTGTGAAATCTTAACACTTCGAACGATTGTACGGATAGTCTAATGTTAGGATATATTAGAAATTATTATGTCGTTGTAAACAACGTCGAAATAACCTTGGCTTTTGAAAAGTTTTCGATAATATCAGTAAAAAGAAATATGAATATAGAGGAAAAAAAGTGGATGCCATACACACACCATTGAACTGAAGCTTGTTTTTCGTGTATTCTGAAGATCTAGTCAAATTTTATAAAGTAATCTGCGAGAGAATTAGATGACTATACACCGAGATTGAGAGAGAGAGAGAGAGAGAGAGAGAGAGAGAGAGAGAGAGAGAGAGAGAGAGAGAGAGAGAGAGAGAGAGAGAGAGAGAGAGAGAGAGAGAGAGACTACACAACCAACTGAGCTTCGTTTCTATTTATTGTCATTATTTGCGCGCGCGCATGCACACATACACACACACACTCACATTATTGAACAGAACGACAGTGCACGCATATGACGCTAATACACACATGCCTACAAATTTCTATATGTTTAACCTATACTATGTAGCCATATTCGTTCTAGACCCATAGACAATACAGTGGGGGTACGAAGCACCGAGGAGAGCGAGGATAGGGAATACTGTATACTATATAACGTGTTCTATCTCATTCTCTTGCTTATTTAGCTTTCTATACCTCTCTTTTTGGAGTCATGTCATTTCGATCTTACATTTTTCCGCCAATACCCTTGCGAAAGAAGTGACACTACAAAAACGTTTGCCTTTGCTTCAGGGCAGCAAAGGATCTTGAAGAACGTCGCAGTCATTACGAGCCCTCACTAGGCCCCGGACTTCCTGATGACGTCGAGAATCCGTTCACTCTCGAGGAGAATGACTTTGTGCCTCACTTTCAAAGAGTTTCTATTTCCGGCGAGGACACTTCTGGGGTAAGCGTTGGAGACGGACGTAATTATCATTGTTGAGATAGGTTTTTTATTTTCGAATTCAAGCCGATTTATCAAAGCTCATCATTGATTGGTTGACGCGACTTCATGCAGAGCTCGAAATTCCTACATATGTAGTAGCGAAGCTTGTAGAGTGCGCTGTTAGTACGATCTTCTCACACGCGTTCGTAATCTGCACCAATTTTTTGCGTTGATTCCCATTGATGCCTATATAATATCAAGAGACTCGGTAACGTCTCAAGACAAATACATTTACCTACTAAACCGACAATCTCGAACCGCATAAGTATCTCTTATAGGATTACACTCATTTTAGCCCCTTTTTAAAAGGTTAACATAGTCATATTCATCAATTTCGACAGATCAGAATTCATTTAATTCAACAATCAGATGTATTAGCTCCGAATATTTCGAAATTGGACTACCATGATTACGACAGCTGTTGGCATATCGAAGATATTTGATTATTACGATCTTGAAATAGCGATAAATTTTGTTATCGTCGTCGTTCGTATCATGCCAAATGCTAAGCTTCGTATTATCGATCAATAAGCTTCGTACCGTACCAATCTCTGTATTTTGCACCCTGCCAATTATTGTACAAAACCAAGTTACGATAATGGATGAGCCAGTCTGCCAACGTTTGGCTACTGTCAATCTCTATATGACATACGTAAACCATATGTATAATAACGACAAAGATCATCTGTATATGCCCGATCTATGAGACGACAGAGAAGGATAGAGCGTACAATAAAACATGTTTGTTTTTAAATAAAACGCTATTAAAGAATAGAGACAAAATGTTACATAAATACAGTTATGATTGCAGTGTCTATAGTAGAATATTTTTGGCACGAAAATAGTATGTGTAAAACTTAAGACATTTACGTGAGCGGTCTCCGAAATTTACAGAAATTTGTGACAAACTAAAAACATGGAAGGCACATATGATCGAATATGCCTTTCTTATTATACACTTAGCGGAAATTGATGCATATATTAACTTTATATGTTATAAACTTAAATAAAAAATTAATAACTAAAATAAGAATGAAAATTGAATTAAATAATTCGTGAGGAATTTCCCTACAATCACGGTTATTCGTCCTCGACTACTATCCAGCGAAAACTGGATGAAAGACAAAAATGAGCTCAGTCGATCCGTTTCAGTGAGAGGTTAGGCGCTAGGTACGTTAGGACCGCTGATCCAAGATCGACTCTATTTCATCTCCCTCCTTGACGAACCGACTACTGGTGATTAAGAGAGAACGCGGTAAAAAGTCATGAAATACGAACACGGCTGGCTGAGGCTCCGTGAACTGAACGTTAATAGAGGCGCTGGGCCAAACAGAATAAGTAACAACAACGTGAAATTTCAAAAATCACTAAAATTTATTATCATATTTCCAAGCTACACTCAACGAGAGGAACGTGTCACACAATCGATAGATCGTTTAGCTCGGACATTGGTACTAAAAACATTGTTTTTCGCATGCTCGATTACGAGGACAATAATGACTAATAATTTTATCCGTAACGCCGGGAGGCTTACCGTCATTAACTCCAAACAATGTATGAAATACCGTTGCGATGATTGGAGTTAGTAAAAGTGGTAAAATAGAACCACTCTCTTTTCGAATTATGAAGTGTTTCTCCAATTATATTTCCGCTGCTTACAGTTGACTGTATGACAACCATCGCCACTCTGTTTTGTCGCACACCCTAAGACAAATTGTCGTAGTATATTTTAATAATTTCGCTTCCACATAAAAAGAGCTTTGTGACGGTGAAAAAATTTTTTTTTCCAGTTTTCAGTGTTTACGTGTTCAAAATGTCCCAAAAGTTAAAAAAATCATATTTAGAAAAAATGTCCGGATGAGTGTGCGTGTATATGTTCTGGCACTGTAAAATTGTAACGTCCATAACTCGAGAACGGTTTGAGCAACAGTGCTCCCGTTTAGCACAGATGTTAATCTACATAACTTCTTCATTTACTGTAAATTTTATCAAAATTTTTCAAAAATTACAACTTTTGCGGTTGTTTGAAATTTACAAAAAAATGTCTGTGTTTGCTCTTATATCCACAAGTTCAAAGATTTGCGGCTAATTTTTTATATATTAATAGAGTGTCCCCAAAGAAAGGTTGATCGGGAGGGGGAAGATCGGTCAAAGGGTTCAGATTTCATGAATATTCGAATTTTTCAAGAAATCGTGAATTCGCCCTCTTTTTTGCAAATTCCAAGATATTGTGCTGATTTTTTTTTTGAAATAGAGTATTATAATAGTAAAGTTGGTATAAATTTTGGAGAGAATCGGTTAAACGGTTCGAATATTAACAAGCTGCAAATTGAAACTCGCAAATTGCTTCCTCGAGATTTCGCACGATGCTCAAAGCTTCTTCTATGAGGAAGCCAAAAATAGGAAAGGCAGGTAAAAATAGGTAGGTTTACAAAACAGGTAGGTGAAAATGGGGTTTATTTGCCGATCAGTAAAAGATATCGTCGTGTACGGCTTTATTGGCGTCGTTAGCCAGTACAATAAATCTCTAATGCGATAACAGATGCAACGGTACTTCGAGCTTCTTTATCATCAATTGGGTTCTTGCATCTCGTTCCGCATCCTCATGGGCCGCTGGATGCGCCTTCTACTTCGCCTGTAGACCTGTTGCTGGCCTGTCTGTCAGCTATTTTCAACGCCTGATCAACGATCGTGTCACTTCGATTCCGCGAAAAGTGTTAATTCTTGTATCTCAACGTTTTTTTCGTTCGTGTCCTATGTTCAAAGTGTTTGTGCTGTCTTGGTGGCCGTTAGTGCGTCTTTTCGAGGCGGTGGGACCTTCGAGTTACGTCCTTTCGATATATTGATGTGTGCCCTGATGATTGATTTTCAATGTGTCTCTATTTTACTTATTTATTTGTTGATAGAGATCTGTGGGCGCGTTGGATGGCTCGATACCTCTGAATTGCCTTGATTGAGATTCTTCACACAGGTGAGTAATTCATGCTTCTCTCTTCTTCCTTATTTTCTAGGAGAGCTGTATAGCTTCAGCCCGTCGTACCGAGCGGAGCATATACCAGGTGTATGCATAAGTTTTTTCCAGTTTAACTAAGAGATGGCGCCAGCGAAAAGTATGCAGCGTATTAATTTGACACATACGTCATTTTGTTCGTCTGACATTAACCTACAAACACACACAAGTTGAGTCCGCCAAAAACTAGCGTCTTTGTTTTATCGTTCAGTGATCATGTCGAGTTTTGTGCCTGAAAAAGAACATTTGCGGCACGCATTGCTTTTCTTATTTAATCAAAAGAAAAAGGCTGTTGAAAGTCAACGTTTGCTGGTAGAAACATATGGTGAACACGCTCCATCGATTAGAACATGTGAGACATGGTTTCGACAATTTAAAAGTGGTGATTTCAATGTGAAAGACAGTGAGCGCTCTGGTAGACCACAAAAATGCGAAGATGAGCAATTGCAGGAGTTATTGGATGATGACCCAACTCAAACTCAACGGCAATTAGCAGAAGCATTACATGTATCACAAGAAACAATCAGCAGACGTTTACGAGTAATGGGGAAGATCAATAAACTCGGTAAATGGGTCCCACATGATTTGAATGAACGTCAAATAGAAAATCGCAAAGTCATTTGTGAAGTGCTGCTTCAACGCCACGAAAGGAAATCATTTTTGCATCGAATTGTGACGGGTGACGAAAAATGGATTTATTTTGAAAACCCGAAGCGGAAAAAATCGTGGCTTTCACCTGGCGAAGCCGGTCCTTCAACACCAAGGCCAAATCGCTTCGGCAAGAAGACCATGCTCTGTGTCTGGTGGGACCAGAGCGGTATTGTGTATTATGAACTCTTGATGCCCGGCGAAACCGTTAATACACAACGCTATCGCCAACAAATTATTAATTTAAACCACGCATTAATCGAAAGACGACCGGAATGGGCCAGAAGACATGGCAAAGTGATTTTGTTACACGACAATGCGCCGTCTCACACAGCAAAAGCAGTGAAAGACACCTTGAAATCGCTTGGATGGGACATCCTTCCGCACCCGCCGTATTCGCCAGACCTGGCGCCATCTGACTATCACCTCTTCGCATCAATGGGGCACGCGCTCCCAGAGCAGCACTTCAGCAATTTCGAGGAAGTTGGAAAATGGCTCGACGAATGGTTTGCCGCAAAAGACAAGCAGTTTTTCTGGCATGGTATTTATAAGTTACCTGAAAGATGGGCGAAATGTGTAGAAGCCGATGGCCAATATTTTGAATAAAACAAAGATTAGATTCCCTTGAAAATTACGTGTTTTTTCTTACCAAAAAACCGGAAAAAACTTATGCATACACCTGGTACACCAGGCTTTCTCACTCCTGTTGTTCTACAGTTTTCTAGTTTTTCTGATTTCCTTCCCTCGGATCACATTACACAGTGGACCTCTAATTTTCCTCACCTAATTGATTTCCTCCAACAGTTTTCTCCAGACGTATATCTTTCTGGCGCGTCGCGTCTACTGATTGCTATATCTTAGTACCTATTGTAACCTAATAATTTCTACAGTTATTCTTGAATTTAGCATATATCTTACTTCTCTTCTCTGCGATTCTCTCCTCTTCCTCTTTACAATTATGTAAACACTCACTTCCAAATATCTAATTGTTGGCGTGACGCATCGATCGCTATGATGAGTCTCCAACTACCCTTGTTTCCTATAATTCTGCTTAATTTCTAATTAATCCGCTCGTTCATCCCTTGAAGGATTTTCTCTGGTCTTCTTAAACTGACTTCAGGCTGACGCCTAATATTTTCTGTTCTATCCTTGAATTCCTTATCTCCTAGTGTCTTATTTCCTACTTAATCGGTGTTTCCTAAATTATCTTGATATATTTCCTAAGTTAAACTAGATTTGTTTCACTATTTTAATCGGTTTCGCCTGCTTGCTTGATGATTCTTATACTATTATAATCTCGAACTCCTGTTACTTTTCTGGAGTGATTCGCTATACTTGGTCAAAGCTGCCTTCTATTCGCAGCGTTTGTTCTGTATTCTTTAACGGTTTTCACCAGAGAGAGCTCTTGCTCTTCTGTAGCCCCTTTTGAATTCGATTCCCCGCCTCATTCTTCTCTCTCGGATCTTTTCTCGTTAATTTTCAAATTCAGCGAACTTTTGTGATTTTACAGTTTCCCGCTGACGCGCCACCCGCGTTCGCTTCGCCGCCAAGCAAGGTCAGTTGATCGCTGACCCACTGTTTTCGACAGCGATGAAATTTCGTTCTCATGACGTCACGTGCTTTTGTCGGACTGTGGTTCTGGTTCAACGCCCGGCGAGATGTTTATTATATTCCACGGATGGGAGATAGTATATAACGTGACTGTGTCACAATATATATATATTTTATATAATATGCCTTCAATACCAACTTTCAATATTTATTACTATTACTTTCATGATAATAATTATATATATATATATATTGTAACCTTTCTTCCCAAATAAATCACCCAAGTCCTTGCGGATGGTTACAAAAGCCCGTGTACTCTTGTGCTAAGCGCCAGCTTCTACAGGCTACAGGCGAATGGTAGAGGGGTTGGGTTAGTCAGACGAGTCTCGCGGAAGAATTCTGTACACGGTATTTGGGGAATCAAAAACAAAATAACCAATTTATTAATTTTTGGTAATATTAACCTAGAGCCAAGGTGTCGCTTTCGGAAGTACGGTCGGGAAGCGACAAATTGCAACGTGCTAGATTCCCGTTAAGCCCATGTTTCTTAACAATAATAACAAATTCCAGAACAATTCCAGGTCAGCAGGGACCAGGTCCCTGCTTCAGTCACCTGGACCACAACTCACATTTAGGAATTCAAAGGCGAACGCGACTCGTCCCCAACGATCTTTCCAAACTCGATGACATACAACTCTTACATGCTATTTTGCTCTCGTTTTAAGCCACAGTCACACTGCACACGATAACTTCAAAGCGCTCAAATTTTACAATCATAAAATATATAAATAATAAAGCAATGGAACCCATTTGACGATTCTGTAATTTTTCGTGAAGTAAATTATTGCAAAACTTGAATACCTGGCGGTCGCTGTTCGACCGCTATAAGAAAAGACGTTAAATTTACAGCACGATAGCGTGCCTTCACGACAATATCGCTCGAGTTTTCCCACCAAAAATAATGGCGCTAACTCTCACACTCAAACCAGAGACGAACGAGGGCCTTAAGGGAAGGTTGCAGTAACGGGAGTCTATAGAGAAATAGTCTCGCAATGGTCCAGAATCGCGGTGGGCAGGTATCGGCTCTTGTCGGACAGACACGGCAGCGGACACGGTGGAAAATGTCCTCGTTCCGCGATATACGGCGCAAAAGTTCCCGATAATACGTTAACTCTCGTTGTTTGAGTCGACCAACTCCCACCCTCCAGATCTTGGCCACCAGTAAAATTCAAAGTATTACAACGATACTTGCACATGATTTAATTATGCGAGCTGGTAACGGCACTAGCGAGAGCCTTGGTGCCTCAGACGTAGCAGTGGCATGAAGCGAAAGAGACTCGGCAGCGCAGCGAGAATTCGAATGCCGCCAGAGACGATTCCATCATCTGGTCCCCATGAGATGCTGCTGGAATGGTCTTACCTTACGATAAAAAAATACCCGGAATTTGTCAATAAAACGAAAACGGTTCAATTATTCATCGATATTTATTTTCTTCCCTTCAAAAATGTCCATCGTAAGCAATACACATATACCAACACGTCTTCCAATCTTTAAAACATAGGCCTATTTTTTAAACGCCTTCAGCTCCTTCTGCCAATTCGCCTTTATCACCTCAATTGGGTTTTGGCTCGTCTGAGAAGCGCCAGTCCGATGATTGTTGGTTCGTTTCGATCTTATATTCATAGACCCATGTCACAATGCCTTCGATAACATTTTGGCCCAAAGAAACTATTTCTTTAGCGACTGCAATGCGATGCTGTTTCTGCAAAAAATTCAGCACTCTCGGCACAAGCCGCGCTCGAACTCGACTCATGCCTAAAACATCGGGCATAACGCTCTGCACCAATCCGAACGAAACACCAAGATCGGCTGCTATCTCGCTGATACTCACACGACGATCTTCGAGCACAAGTTCGTAAGTCACAGAGGTGGATGGATGACTGGAACGAGGCAAATCATCAACCACAGTACGGCTCACTTTAAACTTTTTGTACCACTCGTATACTTGTGTTTTTGACGTTGTCAAGTCCCCGTAGGCTACCGAAACAAAACATTTTCAACGCTTCCACACATGATATTTTGTTAGAAACACAGAATTTCAGGCACACTCTTTGCTTAATTAAATTCGACATAGCGAAATTCGCAGAGCACACCAAACAATTAGTTGTTACAAAGCTATTATGCACAAACTATCTGACACATTGCGCTTGAAAGTGACATGTAAACAACTGGCAGATGTACTAACGTTGAAAAAAAATGATTTTGACAATATTGAGATATTGTCAAAATGATCTATAGGTAGGGCTCACTGCTCGATGACTATGGAGACTCGAGATCTTTCCTGCCGTCGATAAAACAGTTTCCTTAGTGATCCCGTTGTAGCCCTTGCCGTTGGTCCTTGAAATACGGCGGCAAGGACGCCGCCCGCTCGGGAGTAATCATGAACAAAAAAAACACGGAATTAATTGTATTGTGATCGGACGCTTCGGGGAGGACTCTTGGCCGAACGAGAAGTTCAACACCGCTCAGCCTCGCTCCGTGCGACTTTATGACAGGAAACCACGAATATGCTGTTACAATATATATATTAGGTGCGCAACTAAGTTCCCGCTGCTTTTCAAGAGATGGCTCCAGTAATAAGTGCTGGTCGATTGGGACATAACCAAAACGTCATGAACGAAGCTTAGACATATGGTAAACAAACCGCTTTGGCACATTAGTGATTTCGTTTTTGCGTCATATACTTTTGGTTGTGTGAAAATGTCTGATTTTGTGCCAAATAATCGTCATTTGCGGGAAATCTTGCTTTTCTTCTTTCATTCGAAGAAAACGGTGGCTGAAGCGCATCGAGAACTCCAAACGTTAACGGAGATGCTGTTCTAAGTGGAACAACATGTCGTGATTGGTTCAAAGACGGTGATTTTGATGTTGTCGACCGTTCGCGTGATGGAAGGCCAAAAACCTTCGAAGACGCTGAATTGGAGGCATTGCTCGATGAGGATCCGTGCCAAACGCAAAAAGAGCTTACTTCAGCATTAGGAGTTACCCGCTAAGCCATTTCCAAGCGATTGCATGCGTTGGGAACGATTCAAAAACAAAGAACTTGGGTTCCTTATGATTTGAAGCCAAGAGACGTTGAGCGTCGTTTTTTCGCCTGTGAACAACTGCTCCAGCGGCAAAAAAGAAGGGTTTTCTTCATCGCATCGTTACGGGTGATGAAAAATGGATTCATTACAGCAACTCAAAGATAACAAAATCATGGAGATTGCCCGGTCATGCTTCGACGTCGTCGGCCCGGCTGAATATTCGCGCTGCGAAGATTTTGCTGTGTATTTGGTGGGACCAGGGCGGTGTTATTTATTATGAGCTGTTGAAACCGAATGAAACCATCACTGGGGAACGGTATCGAACTCAATTGATGCGATTGAGCCAAGCACTGCGCGAAAAGCGGCCACAATACGAGCAGAGGCATGAAAAAGTGATTCTACAGCATGACAACGCTCGGCCTCACGTTGCCAAACCCGTTAAAACCTACTTAGAAACGCTCAAATGGGAAGTCCTACCCCACCCGCCATATTCCCCAGATAATGCGCCATCCGATTATTACTTGTTCCGTTCGATGGCACATGGTCTGGCTAGTCAGCAGTTCAGCTCATATGAAGACATCTCAAAATGGCTTGATTCGTGGATAGCCTCAAAAGACGAACACTTCTACCGTGACGGTATTCGAGCTCTGCCAAAAAGATGGGAAAAAGTTGTCGCTAGCGATGAGCAATATTTTGAATGATTCATTTGTAAACATTTTATCGCAATAAAGTTGCATTTTCATAAAAAAAAAAAAACAACGGGAACTTACTTGCGCACCTAATATTTATATATCTGTATGCATATATATACATGTGAGTATTTGTAAGTGCGGATTTATACCAATGAGAGTAGTAGGTGGTAGACTATGGCAACCACCAATCTTACCTCCACTTCTCCGGCGAGAGCTCGTTCGGAGGTGGAGGACAAGACGTATTATTATTGTTATTTGTATTATATTATATACGTATTGTATTATTGTTATTCTCTCTCTCTCTTAATCTCTCTTCAAAAAAACAGAGAGGAGGGACCATACTCCTCAAAGTGTGGGATGTGTACCCACTAAAACCCACCAACCCTTTTTCCAGATGTAGTGTAACGACCCTGGAACCGCTTCTACATTTCATCAGGGTCGTTCTGTTTCTTTGCCTTCCAGGCCTCTTCACTCTTTCCTGCTTGCTTATGGCCGCGGTCCGGCGCAAGCTGTGGTGCTCTGCCTAATTCCCTTCGCTGATATGCTAATGCCCGAATCATTTTCACTATGTCACTTCACTGTGGTTCACTGAACTCTGCACTATTTTCTCGCACTGCACTCTTTACTCTGTCCACGATTTCCGACAAGGATGATAAGCCCCAATGACTCCTCCAACCTTTCCCTCTCATCTCTCCACCGATTACACTCGAAGAAGGTGTGATGAGCGTTGTCGCGTTCAGAATCCCCGTAGACACATCGCGGATTTTCCACTTTCCCCATCTTGTGTGGGTATGCGCCGAAGTAGCCATGCCCGCTCAATAGTTGGGTCAGGTAGTAAGTCACTTCCCCATGTCTACGATCTGTCCATAGGGCCAGATGTTTGATGAGTCTGGCTGTCCATCTTCCTCTTGCGTCACTGTCCCACATGCCCTGCCAAAGCTCCATGGTGTGATTCCTCTCTTGTTTCTTCATCTGTTGTCGATCGTGTTCAGCTCGTCGTAGGTAGACTAGTTTCTTCTCTTTCGCGAGGAGCTCGATGGGTACCACTCCAGCAATGACCAGGGCCGCCGGTCCTGATACCGTTCGGTATGCACAGGCCACTCTCAGGGCTCCTCTTCTTTGTACCGCGGCTATACGCTTCCTTCGGCTTTCCGCCTCCAGTGCGTTCGCCCAGATCTCTGCTCCATACAGGAGAATCGAGTGCGTCACTGACATCAGAAGCCGACGTTTGCTGGTCGTTGGTCCTTTCACGTTTGCCATGAGACGGCTTAGTGCTGCTACCATAGTCGCCGCTTTGTCTGTCGCTTTCCTGATGTGTTCCCAGAAGGTTAGTTTGGTGTCCAGGGTGATGCCGAGATACCTCACTGCGCCCTTTGTTTCCACTTCTTCGTTTCCGACGCGCATGCGCAGTATGTTCGGGATCCTCTTCCGAGTGAGAACTACTATCTCCGACTTCTGCGTGGCTAGGCTGAGGCCGTGGTCCCCCATCCATTGGTGCGTCCGCCTCATGACCTGGTTGAGACGCCTTTGTGCCGCTTCGGGGTCTCTTGCTGTGATGACCGCGGCGACGTCGTCGGCGTATCCTATCAGGTACGTGTCATCTGGCATTTCCATCCATAGAATTCCATCGTACGAGATGTTCCAGAGATCTGGCCCGAGGATCGATCCCTGGGCTGCGCCTGAGGTGATGACTTCTCTCTGTTGTCCTTCTCGTATGTCGTAGAGCAGTACTCGGTCCTTCAAGTAGTCGTCCATTATCGCGAGGAGGTACGCTGATACCTGGAAATTTACCTTTAGCGCCTGCATCATGTCGCACTATCTTGCTGAATTAAAGGCATTCTTCACGTCAAGCGTAGCCAATATCACGATCTCTCGGGAGTAATGGTTGCTCTCCCGCGTTGCCTCAACTGTCCTCATGACCTCTTGAACTGCGTCTACCGTGGATCGACCTTTCCTGAAACCAAATTGTCTATCGGACAGGTCACTTGCTTCCCGTATAGCTGTATGTAGTCGCGGCTTGATCATCCTCTCCAACAATTTCCCGGCCGTATCCAACATGCACGGTGGCCTGTAGGCTGACGGGGAGTTAGGGTCTCCTTTGCCTTTGCTGATTAACACCAGACGCTGCGTCTTCCAGCGTTTGGGAAAAACTCCGTTCTTCAGGCAGCAGTTGTACATATCGAGAAGCAGTTTCGGGCCGGCGCCTGCCACCGCCTTCAACATTTCTGCCGGTACGCCGTCGGGTCCTGGGGCCTTCCTGTTCTGCAGTGATTGGACCGCGTCCATCAGCTCCTCCTCATTAAATGACGTAATGTCCTCAACCCTGATGTCGAGGTCCTCTTCGCTCCTCGGTGGGTGTGTCGGGAATAGGGTATCTACAATGTTTTTCATCCTATGCAGGTCCATGCTCTCTCCTTCCGAGAAAGCTTCTAGTTTCCGCGTCACTATCCTGTAGCCCAATCCCCACGGGTCGTTATTCACGTCCTGTATAATGGAATTCCAGCGCTCCATCTTGCTGCGGCCAATTTGACGCTGTAGGATCTTCTTGGCATCTTTGTATTGAGCCGCGATGACTACTGCCTCATCAGGATTCCTTCTTCGAAATCGGGTTGCTTTCCTTCACAGTCGGAGGCATCGTTTTCGCTAATCGGCGATCTCGTCGGTCCACCAGTACGCTGCCTGCTTGTTTGCTGGTCGCTGCTTTCTCGGCATCGATGCTCTGCACGCTTGCAGTACTAGCTGCATCGTTTCGTCTACTAACTCTTCGGCACTTGGGTTTTCAACATGCATCGAGATTCTCCGTCCGTTGAGTATCGCTATACGCAGTTTCCTCTCGTCCATTTTGGCTACGTTCCATCTTGGTGGTAGGTCCCTGCTGATCCTTGGTGCGTTTCTTCCTTCAAATAATTCGAACGTGATGTATTGGTGGTCGCTGCCTGTGAAGTCTTCAATCACCGTCCATTTTCTCACACATGGCACTGCGCGTTCCGATGCAAACGAAATGTCCGGTATCGTTCCCCTGTAGCCTGGTCGTCGGAAAGTCGCTGTCGAACCGGTGTTGAGCACTGTGAGGCTTAGTCGTGAAACCATTTCCATTACTCGTCTGCCTCTGCCATCCGGATGCGGCATACCCCATTCGATCGTTCGCGCATTAAAATCTCCAGCCACGATGATTTTTCCTTCCATGTCCCGTACTTTGTCTTCCAGGCTGTTGAGCTTCTCTTCAAATTGCTCGATGCCTTCATTGGGCGTGAAGTAGCAGCTAACGTAGTAAACGTCCCTCTGTTTAATCCAGACAAAGCCGTTTCCTCTTCCGTGATCTTCTACTCGGCCTTTTCCGGGATTCGGGACCCAAATGGCTGCAGTGCCCAGGTTGTCCGCGTACCAGCTCGTATTCACTTTATCACGATATTGTTCACTGATAATAATCACATCACATGTTTTTTCGCGCACCAGTTGTGTCAGGAGGTCGTCGGCCGTCCTGCTCCCGTTCAGATTTCCTTGAAGTACCCTTGTTAACAACAACAACAACAACAACAACAACAACAACAACAACAACAACAACAACAATAATAATAATAATAATAATAATAATAATAATAATAATAATAATAATAATAATAATAATAATAATAATAATAATAATAATAATAATAATAATAATAATAATAATAATAATAATAATAATAATAATAATAATAATAATAATAATAATAATAATAATAATAATAATAATAATAATAATAATAATAATAATAATAATAATAATAATAATAATAATAATAATAATAATAATAATAATAATAATAATAATAATAATAATAATAATAATAATAATAATAATAATAATAATAATAATAATAATAATAATAATAATAATAATAATAATAATAATAATAATGTGATTTTTTAATAAAATTTCTTCAACCCGATGTGTTATGTAGACAGTGGACGCGAGGAGACTGAGGCGACAGACTGGTAGTGACGACAGACTCGTAGTGAAGACAAATTATGGTATTCTTAAAATTATTGGGCGTCATACTCTTGTGTACACTTATATCCTGTCCTTCGTTCTTACCTGTCTATCTCACTCACGCACTCACACTCTACCGTCACTGGCTTGCGTCCACGGATTACTACACTCAAGACTTCACGAAGCTGCTCACTTCTCGGAATAATACAGAGATAATGCACTTTAAAGTGTGTTAGGCGCCGAGCCAGCGATGCCTGCCAGCGAGGTATGGGTATTTTCTCACTGCACCCACCACGCAGCCCGCGCTAGATGCGTCAAGGGGAAAGCTTGAGCTGCTCGTAATACATCTCGTCTCGATTGCCCTTTACACAGTCTCGCCCCACCTACTTCACAACAGCGAGTGCGCGGTCTTTTATGAAATGTGTTATGAAAGATTATTTAATGAATATAAATGTATATAAATATTATATTGTTGGAAATATTATATCAGCTGGAGCACGGCGACCGTTCTTCGCCGTGCGTCGACCTGTTGCTACTAGGTGATGTGCTGCGCTCGGCTGTCGTGAAGATAGCCGAGGCAGAGCCTCGCAGGCATGCTGCGTGAAGCGAGAGGCCGTCCCTCTCGCTTGACTTTCTACTCAGCCATCTTGACATATTAGACACTTTCGTGAAAAACGCTGGCTCAACACATTTCTCTGTTCTTACCTCGGACTTTTTCACCACTTTATTTCGGTTCCACTCATCGAATACGTTCGCAACTGGAATAAAAAATCTCGGTAAGCGTGCACCTTCATAATTTATCTAAATTCAATGTTGGTGAGGTGGAGAAATTCCATTTGTGCGTCCTCAAAAGTCTCACCACGTGACGTTCTCTGCAGCGCGGGCTGCACCACGTTTCACCTCACAAATTTCGGTACATCTTATATGTATATAAAAATGAATGTTTGTCTGTCTGTCTGTCTGTCTGTCTGTCTGTCTGTCCGGCAATACAAAGCTACACGCGTTGACCGATTTCAGCCAAACTTTATACCAATATTGTTGAAGACCAAAGGAAGGCGACTGTATATATCTCACCCCTGAAAACCACCCCCTTCAACCCCTAAAAAAATTCTTAATAAAATCCACACGCCTTTACCGATTACAACCAAACCAAGCACAAATATTGTTAAGAGCCTCAGGAAGGTCACTTGATATATCTCACCCCTGTAAGCCACCCCCTTCATCCCCTAAAAAAATTCTTAAAATCCACACGCCTGGACCGATTACAAGCAAATCAAGCACAAATATTGTTAAGAGCCTAAGGAAGGTCACTGGATATATCTCACCCCTAAACCCCACCCTTTTCATCTCCTAAAAAAAGATTCTTCAAAAATATTCACGCGAATCAACTGATTTCAACCAAACTTCACACAAATATTGTTAAGAGCCTAAGGAAGGGCACTGGATATATCTTACCCCTAAACCCCACCCTCTTCACCCCCTAAAAAAAGATTCTTCAAAAATATTCACGAGAATCAACTGATTTCAACCAAACCTTACACAAATATTATAGCGAGTCTAAGACGGGTACGACAAAGGTCGAACTGTATACATATCCACCCACTTAAACCTTTAAAAAAAGATTTAGTATAAAAATCCACACCCCTTGCCTGATTTCAACCAAACTTTACACAAATTTTGATAAGTTCTAATGGAAGGTCACTGTATAAATATAGCTTACCCCTTAAAATCGCGCCTTTATCCCCCAAAAATAGTAAGTTTTTCTGCCTTAACTGATTTAAACAAAACTTCACAAACAAAATAGAAACTCACTCACTCTATATATCTCACCCCATAAAACCACCCCCAACGAAAACAATCGTTATCTCCCACTGAAAGTAATGTGGTTTTTTTCAACTTTTTTAAACACCGATTCAGCTGTTATTGCCCGTATGATGTGGCACTCGGGCAACGCCGGGTAAATCAGCTAGTAATTAATATAACTATATGTGTTTATATTTTTTGTGGTTAGATAGTGGACGGTAGAATAAAACCACTTTCTCTACCTACATCTTTTGGTCTGGTTATTTCACACCTATCGTGAGTGAAAACTTATTTTTTTTCAATACCTTGCAGATTCGTCAACAACAGGAATTCTCAACATATATAATATTATATAAATAAATAAATAAATAATTAAATTTTAAAATATATAAAACGCTCACTAATTTTGCAGCCGTCAGCAAATGATTAGTGCATTATAATCACTTCACTTTCACTTTTTGACAGTACATTATCATGACAAAAAGACCAAGGTCTATACTTTTTGATTCGTCTGTAATATTTAAACTGTGATTGCATCATTAATGCAAGTACACTGAGAAAACAATTTACTTATATGTTATCAAATCTAGAATTGGATATGGTAAAAGAAATGTTTAGTTATTATTACCAAGTTTTGGTTGGGCTAAATAATCCTGGTTTGAGTCAAATAAAGCTAGAAAAAACTTGCTAACAATTAAAAAAATTTATTTGGCTCGACTTTAATGTACCTATAATAATTAAACATTTATTTCGCTATATGCAACTCTAGATTCGTTAATATTAAATAAGTTATTTTCTCAGTGTACACTTCGATACGGGTGAGGGTGTCGTTACAGTACTGGGAGCTCTTCCCCCGCAAAATATAATCTATAAAATGATAGGCTATATCATCAAATGATGTGGCTATACCACAAGATTACCGATATTAACGTCAGCACGGATAAGCGATATTAATAGTGCAACATCGAATACTAAAGGAGCTGGGTAGCTTTCCAGACTGACGAGCCAAAGATAGGAGGTTCGAATCTCGAGCTAGTCAATTCGTAATTTCTTCTTCTCGCGAAGTTTTGAAACGTAATTTGTTGCGACAAACAGACAAAATCGAACAATTTCGTTATATATTATAACCTACTAAGTATCCATGTCATTGACACTACAAGATTCAAATTTTCTCGACTCTTACTGAAAAACTGCTACGACAATAAAAGCAAACATTTCATTCATTGATTAAGAGTGTACAGAAATAATAATACGGCTAAGAATTGTATTCATCGTTTATTTTGTACTTTAACGTTTGAACAGCGCACTGCGTAATGAGCGACGCCACGCGCCGTCTGATTGGTTGGTGCGCCAGGTACGTGCGCGACGGGCGCTTAACCAGACCCAGTAGTGGGGGTACACGATGACCTTGATCTGGGTCAAAATCCCTCAACCTGGCATCGCTGCGCCGAGCACAATTCCTAAACTTTCATCCTCAACCACGTAAAACGACTGCATTAAAAATTTCAGTTTTTCATACAAGTATTTGTCATTTATAATTGATTACTGCACTGCGCGAGTCAATACTGAACACTGCAAATTCTGTGTACAGGTATATAATAAGCACAGCCACAAGGCTGCAGTAGCTCTATGAATCATAGGCAGCGTCATTGATTTTGCACGCGTGTCGAGCAGGACGGTACGCGTCGAATGCAATGATACAAGAGTATCTGACGAGAACACATAGGTTTAAAGCATCGAATCGAATAAAAGCGAAGAAACCATGCGTTCATAGATAAATAGAATCCGTTCTTACATGATTATATCATACGAGCGATTTTTCTTTGATAAAAGAAATCTAATAAATTTCGTAATAATTATTTTTGTAATAATCGAATAATTCATGTCTAACAATATTTAAGCTCACTTATATGTGAATAATTTTGTGGCAATTGTATTTTTTCGCGGAATTATTCTTTCAATGCAAGCGAAAATAACCGGGAGCAGCTATGCCAAGCACGGACGTCGACCAACGATCAATATGAAACGTCAATATTGAAACGTTTCGCGATTTTTGATGTGCTTGATGAACTTTATTTTGTCCCTTTTATGCGCGTCGGCTAAGCGGTCGCGGTGAAATCGCGTAGTATTTTCATTTTTGTTTCGAGCGCGGTTTTTCCTAGACCATCGGGAGAGGATTGGTAGCTCGAAACAGGTTCGTGCTCTGGGCTGGATGGGATGAGTTGTGTCTATTGTTTTATAAGTGTGTGATTGATTCTATTGTTATTGTTTCTTTTTATTGTTTTTGTTGTGAGACCTCAGTCTGGGTTTATTGATTTGCATATGTCCGTGGTGGACATGCAGTTCGTTACCCTTTCATCATTGGTCTTTGTATTTGTAGGGTAAACCTCTGTTTTGTTTGTGCGTAAGGCACTGACTGTTTTGTTATGTTTGTGAGAAGGATGGAATGGAAGTTTTATGGTCGAGTAGGACGATCTAGTATCGTTCGTATGGATTCTGACCTTCGATTGCGTCCGGTTGTTATGCTCTACTTTTTCTTAAAATTACATATACGGACTCGTTTCCGGTATTCGAGGTTTTGACGTTATAATTCGTATGGCGATGAGATATCGCCTATACGGAGCTTAACACCCAATTTTTCTATTTGGGTTATCGCGCTTTGCTGTTACGCGATTTTCTTAAATTACGTATGCGGAATTATTTCCGGTTATTTCGGGTTGTGATTCGAATATTCGTATGGCGATGAGATATCGCCTATACGGAGCTTAACACCCAATTTTTCTATTTGGGTTATCGCGCTTTGCTGTTACGCGATTTTCTTAAATTACATATGCGGACTTTTTAGGTTTTGATCGAGTATTTGTGTGTTTTCAGGATATCGTCTGTGCAGAGCTCTATTGCCATTGGTGCATTGATTGCCTGCGCGTGTCTCTATTTGATTTTACAAAGGGTGGGGCCTATTAGGTTCTTACTGCCCGTGCTTGTCCTCATATGGTACGTTAGTTGGTACATTCGTTAGACATACCGGTCGGCATTGTTTAATCATAGGACGTTTCGTTGGTGACATGCTATTTTGATATTTTATTGTTAGGAGTAACCGTTCGCGTGGTTCGCCTTTCGAGGCTCCGCCCTGCTGATGTTTACGCGGTGAGCTTAGAGTGGGATCGCGAGTGTCGTACTGTGAGATAGGGTGTGTGAATTTACCTACCTATCTTACTCGTCTTTGTTATTGTTTGGGTCCCTAGCTATAGTTCGCTGTTCGCACAAGACACTGAGTTCGCAGCTATGACCAACTAACTCTTCCTTTACCCCGAATACTGAGGCCTTTATTCACGTTCGATTAAGCTACCTTATCGTGCCATTAAGGGGCTTACGATTCGGTCTCTTAATTGTCGTGACTGGCCGAGGTATCCGTACGTGGCAGGTGGTAGTTGGTGCTGGCCCTGACGTGGTCCCACCCACGCAGGTACACCCTACGAATATAGTGCGCGTGGTGCAGCAAGTCGAGATGCCACTCCCTTGACCTGGTGACACACGTGCTTCTTCACTCTCCAAAAGACATGTAGCCACGGCACTATGCGTGCGGACACGTTAATGGACGAGTGCCCTGACGCTGTGATTGGCGGCGGCCAAGGCGCAATACAGGGGAGCCCTTTCCTCACAGAGTATCCTCATTAGTTCGTTTACTCAACTGACGGCCAAGCCCAATGCAGGGGCATCAGTTGAGAAAAAGAACACTGGTTTCTATCATGGTAATTCCCAAACTGTTAGTGATTATCGTTATTGGTTCGTTCGGTCAAACGACGGCCAAGCCCAATGCAGGGGAATCGACTGATCGAAAGAACACTTGTTTCCTTACATACTCGTATTGAATTTAAAAATGGTATGAAAGTTAGGTCGGCTGTCGAGCAGCACCTCGTCTTGAGGAATGATTTTCAACAAGAGCCCCGAGGCTTGTCCTGTCGCGGTTTATATAGTTTAGTGGATGAGCCCCCCCCCCCCCCCGGGGGGGGGGGGTGTTTTGTGGTAGGTCACGTGATGTTTGACGCACCTTATTCACTGGGTGAAGGAGGTGCGGGGTGGCGTGTAGGTGTTCCGTTATATTGTGGATTTCTATATTTAGGCGTTTCTTTGACATTCTAGGGTTTGAAACGAGGTACCAGTGAGGTTGAATTTCATTGGATAACGTTATATTCCTGCCTGCTGGAGGTTCAAACTTTCTACCGGTGGTTTTTGTGGTTTAGTCATGGTTTTTCTATAATTTGGTCCCATGTGGGTCCTTCCCTACCTCGTGCGTTTTCGCCTGTCTGCTTTATTGATGACTATTTGCCGGGATTAATTAATTATTGCTAATTTTGTCCTTCTCTGTAATTTTTTTTACGTGTTTCTCGCTGATTTCTATGATATCCTAGTTTTTTTGTATTCCTCGGTGTAGGGCTTGCCTTGATCTCAATTTGTTAATTAAGTTTTGTGAGAGATTGGCTTGTTTTATGCTTTTTTTCTAATGTTAATGTTTTATCCATGAGTGGGGGTATGTGGTGAGGCTTCATGTGAAGGTACCCTGTTGTTTTGTCTTCAGGATTTGTGAAATCTTAAGAGTTCCACTAATTCTTTTGTCGTTTCCCCGTACTGTGGCGTTCTTAACGCGTTGCCGTCTGCGTGGCATGGCCTATTGGAGGGTAGGGCCGACTGTGCTCTGTTTGCATGATAAGGCGTTTGATTTTACGCGTGGTTCCACCCGCGTTTTCGTAGCGCGGGGGCTACTACGCTGGGGTCCTGTCTACTGCGTGTGGTATTGCTGGCCGTCCTTCCTCTCGTCTTGCTCGCGTCTTGCGGGCTGTGTTTGTTTTGATGGTGATCTTCGAGTTAGGTGGGGCCTAATATTGACGTCATGCTCTTTAGGGTGGGTACTCGCGGTTGCTTGTATGTACCTACTGTTCTACTATGTTTTCCTAGTTCGGTGGGTGCTCGTTTGCCCCGTGTTTGCTCGTATTGTTAATAGATAATCACTTTTTGGTGATTTCTTTATTTTCTTCATTGGTTGTAGTCTGTGTGTGTTGGTGTGTGTTGAATACGTTGGTGGTATTACGGTTTTATATTCTAGTAGCGGATCGCTGTAATTGCGTTCCGTTACAATATATCCGCAAAAAATGTTTTCCGAAGTACGCTGGCTATTATAAAGTATATTCATTTATTGATACTTTCGTATACGAATTTAGGAAAAGAAAAAAATGTATTTAAGAGTTTTGATACATATTTTTCTTTCATTCAAATAAAAGGCTCATAAAACAAAATAAGTTACCTTAACCAGACTGTGTTAAGATTGAGCGATATATTGATGTGTACTGTGCGACACTGCACCATCGGCGTAAGTGAATATGTCGAAGAAGAATAGGCATCAAACAAGGGTACGTCCTACAAGAGATGTGCTACTCTACAGCATCGTGTGTGTGTGTGGGTGTGGGGCCTAAATCAACGGTGCATAAAAATATAATTGTAACGGTATTAATCGTTGACATTACCCTAAAAGGGTTTTGTTCGGACTCGAGCAGGGAGAAAAGTAATTTTAGGCTTTTGTAATAGGTAAAAGTAGGGTTTATTCAAAAAAACAGAGAAGAAATTATGTGATATATTAAATAAAAGGAATAAATATAAAATCTGATTTACGAATTTGATCACGGTTTCCTGGTATGTTGGCTACCACGCGCCTTACAATCAGTTTTTCCCGGGCTCTTGATGCCTTTATAATCGTGTCTGCTGGAGAATAATCTGATTTACCTTATAATAAAAAGATAAACGTTCAATAATATAATGAGAGTATAAAGTCGATCAATAATGTGATTTATGATGCTAAGATAACGGTTGATAATTTATAAAGAAAATATAAACGTCGGTCAATACTGTTGTGCCGCGGAATATTCCACTCCGTATTTCATATATTCGGGAATATTCCATAGCAAAGAAACATTGGAATTCGTTCAAGACAGGCAACGAAGTCCAATGCCCGACCGTACGAACGACCCCAAGAACGCCGACGCAGCATGAGCGACTCGCTTGGCGTTCGACAAAAGGCTAACGCTAAAATTGCGAATGAAGGGATTTTCGTGAAGACAGTTAACAACTGCTTTACGAAAGACAGTATTAAATTAGATTGAAAAGAGAACGGGTTGGTTCCTCGTTAAATACTCGAAACAACATATTATTGTACATCCTTACTTTGACTTTTAAATAGACAACGGAAAGTTACCGTTGCCTATAATAAACACTTCCTTTTATATAGAGTCGCGTTTTCATCGATAACTCGAGATTCATCTCCTTATCGGCGAACGATCCCAAAAATAATAACTTTTTAATATTATACCGAATACCGAATAATCCAATTACGCGGTACTGGCATAACATTACAGTCTTTACCCGCCGCGTTCACTAGGTAATATACTTTAGCTCGCGTAACGTCGGTAAGTAGCCGGCCGCTGCTCGTAGTATCTGGACTAGCCTCGGATTTCTACTGAGTTGGTCGATACTCGCTTCTGATGTCAGAGGCCCGTTGGTGGGAGTGGAACTCCCGCCTGGTACTCTGTGAAGGCCGACTCGCTCGTCCACCTGACCGCCGCACAGTGGGGCCGATTCCCGAAAAGCTGGTCAAAAGTCGAAAAATGAAGTTTCATTTTATAGTATTTAGAGTACATAGGTGGATAGAGTAATGTTTAAAGAATATAATGGAACATTTTATAAGGGCTAGTGAAGTATACCTGACAAGTACCAGGTGTATGCATAAGTTTTTTTCCGGTTTTTTGGTAAAAAAAACACGTAATTTTCAAGGGAAATTAATTTTTGTTTCATTCAAAATATTGGCCATCGGCTTCTACACATTTCGCCCATCTTTCAGGTAACTTATGAATACCATGCCAGAAAAACTGCTTGTCTTTTGCGGCAAACCATTCGTCGAGCCATTTTCCAACTTCCTCGAAATTGCTGAAGTGCTGCTCTGGGAGCGCGTGCCCCATTGATGCGAAGAGGTGATAGTCAGATGGCGCCAGGTCTGGCGAATACGGCGGGTGCGGAAGGATGTCCCATCCAAGCGATTTCAAGGCGTCTTTCACTGCTTTTGCTGTGTAAGACGGCGCATTGTAGTGTAACAAAATCACTTTGCCATGTCTTCTGGCTCATTCCGGTCGTCTTTCGATTAATGCGTGGTTTAAATTAATAATTTGTTGGCGATAGCGTTGTGTATTAACGGTTTCGCCGGGCTTCAAGAGTTCATAATACACAATACCGCTCTGGTCCCACCAGACACAGAGCATGGTCTTCTTGCCGAAGCGATTTGGCCTTGGTGTTGAAGGACCGGCTTCGCCAGGTGAAAGCCACGATTTTTTCCGCTTCGGGTTTTCAAAATAAATCCATTTTTCGTCACCCGTCACAATTCGATGCAAAAATGATTTCCTTTCGTGGTGTTGAAGCAGCACTTCACAAATGACTTTGCGATTTTCTATTTGACGTTCATTCAAATCATGTGGGACCCATTTACCGAGTTTATTGATCTTCCCCATTACTCGTAAACGTCTGCTGATTGTTTCTTGTGACACATGTAATGCTTCTGCTAATTGCCGTTGAGTTTGAGTTGGGTCATCATCCAATAACTCCTGCAATTGCTCGTCTTCGCATTTTTGTGGTCTACCAGAGCGCTCACTGTCTTTCACATTGAAATCACCACTTTTAAATTGTCGAAACCATGTCTCACATGTTCTAATCGATGGAGCGTGTTCACCATATGTTTCTACCAGCAAGCGTTGACTTTCAACAGCCTTTTTCTTTTGATTAAATAAGAAAAGCAATGCGTGCCGCAAATGTTCTTTTTCAGGCACAAAACTCGACATGATCACTGACCGATAAAACAAAGACGCTAATTTTTGGCGGACTCAACTTGTGTGTGTTTGTAGGTTAATGTCAGACGAACAAAATGACGTATGTGTCAAATTAATACGCTGCGTACTTTTCGCTGGCGCTATCTCTTAGTTAAACCGGAAGAAACTTATGCATACACCTGGTATAAGCCAGTACAAAAGAGACCTTCGCGCAAGTAATAGGTCGATCGTTCGAGCTCATATTCAAGCGTCATATTAAAAAATTCGTAGAAAATCGTAAAATTGGTGTTTCTTAATTCTGCAAAATGGAGGTTTCAGGTTGAAGAAAGTAGTTTATTATCATATGCGTCGAAAATTATAACAGGTACATATAAATTAATAGCTAAACAATGTCTAAAGTAGAAAAAAATGAAAAATGATGTGCAATCATTTTAGAAAAACAGGGAAAAAGTTAAAAGTTCCGCAGTGTTCCGCAACGAAACAAGTTTTAAATTGAAGTTTGTACTGTTATGTAACAAAATTAGTAAAAGTCAGCTGCAGCTAGCTGCAACTTTGTTTTTGGTGCATATTTGAATATAAAAAATTACAAATTCACATCAACCACTTGTTGCATGTTTTTTTCAAATGAATATAATTTTGTGAAACTTGTTACTCGGGGGTTTTTGGGGTCGCTGAATACGAATCCGGTGTCAAAAAAACTAAATTCAAAATGGCGGATCCAATATGGCGGGCGCAATTTTCGAAATCGGTCGGATTCGCTTGAAACTTGTTACTCGGGGGTTTTTGGGGTCGCTGAATACGAATCCGGTGTCAAAAAAACAAAATTCAAAATGGCGGATCCAATACGGCAAACATAATTTTCGAAATAAAACCACCATTTTTTATTTTGTTTTTTCTTGGCTATGCAACGTGAATAGTTCCGTAGCGTAGTGGCTTACACGCTGAACTCGTACATTATTGTTCTCGGTTTAAATCTCGTGTATTTCTTATATATTTGAATTATACATTTTTCAATATTTTTATAAATGATTAAAAATGTAATTACTTATCTGAAATATGTACAAAATATTTCTTTTGAACAAAATAATCATTACTCTGTAATCCTAATACATTTATTTTAAAACTGTAAATCAAATTATTATACAGTAATCTTAAAAAATGTTTACTTAAACTAAAATACTTATAAATTAACTGTTTGAACATTTTAATTTTATTTCACAAAATCTATTTAGTTTCAGAAAATGATTTTAAGAAATATGTGCTTCAAAGAAAAAATTACTTGCATGTAACTGAAGTACATTCACTTCAATAAAAAAAGGAAATGTAACTTGTAAATAGTATAAAATAAGTATTTCCAAGTGATTTTAATTAATACAATTATAGATGTAAAAGTAGATGTTTTATTCCTTTTTATTAAATATATAATTTACTTACAGATTTATAAAAAGTTAATATCAGGAGTACAAATTGAAAATGCGGGATTTTTTTCTATTTTTGAACGTTTATTCTGAAAAAATGGTAACAAATGAATTATTCAAAGTATTGTCCATCGCTAGCCACAACTTTTTCCCATCTTTCTGGCAATTTACGGATACCGTCGCGAAAAAATTCGGCCGGCTTGGCTGCTATCCAGTCATCGACCCATTTTTGGGCTTCTTCGTAAGAATGGAAGCGCTGGTCAGCTAGGCCATGTGTCATCGATCGGAAAAGGTGGTAATCGGAAGGAGCAATATCTGGGCTATACGGCGGGTGGGGTAAGACTTCCCATTTCAGCGTTTGTAGGTATGTTTTGACCGGCGCTGCAACATGTGGCCGAGCGTTGTCATGTTGCAAAATTACTTTGTCGTGTCTTTGCTCGTATTGTGGCCGTTTTTCTTTGAGTGCGCGGCTCAAACGCATCAATTGAGTTCGGTATAGTGCTCCTGTGATGGTTTCGTTCGATTTCAATAGCTCATAATACACCACACCCAGCTGGTCCCACCAAATACAGAGCATGAGCTTGGCGCCGTGAATATTTGGTTTGGCCGTCGATGATGATGCATGGCCGGGGTAACCATATGATTTTTTGCGCTTCGGGTTATCGTAATGGATCCACTTTTCATCACCAGTGACAATGCGATGCAAAAAACCCTTCCGTTTTTGCCGTTCGAGCAGCAGTTCGCATGCAAAAAAACGGCGCTCGACGTCTCTCGGCTTCAGCTCATACGGCACCCAATGTCCTTGCTTTTGGATCATTCCGAGGGCTTTTATACGATGGGAAATGGCTTGTTGTGTCACTCCCAATGAATCTGCGAGCTCTTGTTGAGTTTGACACGAGTCTTCATTGAGTATTGCCTCCAATTCAGCATTCTCAAACTTTTTCACTTGGCCCGGCCGCTCTTTGTCCTCAACGTCAAAATCACCACTTCTAAACCGCACAAACCATCTCTCGCACGTTGAAACCGATGGAACATGACTCGGATAAGCCTCGGAGACCAATCGATGTGCTTCAGCAGCACTTTTCTTCAAATTAAAGAAGTAAATTAAAACTTCCCGCAAATGCTGTTTTGTTGGCACGAAACTCGACATATTGAGAGCTCAAAAAAACTATGAATTTGACACTGCGACAAATTGACACATACTGAAAATTAAAGCTATAAGACGTAGCTTTGACATGAACATAGTCACAGTACTGCCTGATGCGTATAGCGTTAGTAACGCCATCTGTTATCAAACCCGCATTTTCAATTTGTACCCCTGATAAATTTTTATAATTGCTATTTTGGATCTGCCATTTTGAATTTTGTCTTTTTCACACCGGATTTGTATTCAGCGACCTTGAAAACCCCCAAATAACAAGTTTCAAGCGAATTCGGCCGATTACGAAAATTTCGTCCGCCATTTGGATCCGCCATTTTGAATATTGTTTTTTTCACACCGGATTCATATACAGCGACCTCGAAAACTTACAGAAACCAAGTTTCATACAAATTCGATAAACATTCCGTTTTATAACTGAGTATTTTTGGTTTACTATCGCCATTTTTAACCCGCCATTTTGTTTTTTTACAATTTTGACTTTAGATTCGTAATCAGCGACCCCAAAAACCCTCATATACTATATCTCAAACAGAATGAATTACGTTTTCGACTTTTGACCAGTTTTTCGGGAATCGGCCCCACTGTGCGCCGCTGCGATCCGGCGTCAGTTGGATGCACTTTGGGTGCATGCGCCACTGTATCAGGGCCGTACCCTGTTAAGTTATCGTCTTTTATATTTTTCTTGAGATATTCTGTTTTGTATTAAAATTATTTCTCTATCTTATTCCCTACGCTATCGTGATTTATGGTTCTTTAATGTCGCGATATTTTATGTCCGGTAATCTAATACGTGGAGACTATTAATTTTGTTCTTGAGAGCATAGCCTGTTGTATCGTGCTATTCTCGGCTACCAGAGAGAGAGAGAGAGAGAGAGACCCCTTTGTTGATGTTTGGATGGCTCTGCGGTGCGTTGGACTCGGACGCAGCACCGGCACAGCTGCTTCCCGACTAGCGTGTGTCTAGTACCACAGCTGGGCTCTCCATGTATTAGTGCGGCTGCAGCTAGCGAGGGCTCGTTTGCTCTTCCATCCTGGTAGCTGGACTTCTGCGTTGGCGGGACCTGCGAAAACTGTTCCCCGAATGCCGAATTTCTCGTCTTTTCATATCAGTATCCCCTCTATCCGTCCCATGCTTCTGATATAACTGTAGCTGGTGGTGGCCCTGTAGCCCATCTCCTGTAGCCCACTAGTAGCCTTGGTACTTCTTTTAAGATTCGTCGTTGGTCTTTTAATGTTTCGTTATTCGTACTTTTTGAAAAGAATAATGGTTCTTAGTCTTCGACGTGCCGGCCTACATGGTGTGATTGACGCGCAGTAGTTGACTTTAGGCCGTCTTAAATTATCCTTGTTCGATGGTATACAACGAGTCTTGGACGCAGAGGGCACACCCTACGATTCAGCACACCCTGTATATTTTGTATTATGAGCGTTCACATCTCTTTAGTCTATTCTATCTCTTAGAGGCGCTGTTGGTAGCTACGATTTTTGCCCTGTTTGCAACGTTCGATATCAACGAGTGGATCACCGATGTTTAAAAGAACATGTCCCCCGTGCTTTACGTTACTGCCGTGTGACACACGCTCTAATGATGCGATTAGATGTGCAGAATGCAATCGCGTTTTTCTCGAAGAGGAATGCTTACGGAATCATCGGACTCTGCTTGTAAAGTCATACAGCATTTGCGAATCTCTTAAACGTTGCCGTAACTGTTTTGAAACTATTACACCTCTGAAAAAATGGAAACATACCTGCGGCGTAGGTTTTTCCAAAACATATCGATCCAGTCCTATATTTAATCATTTGTACTACATGAGACCGATTCGGGCATTTGTAGGTTCGAATCGATAAGTCTTTATTTTCTATGATTTTGAAACACAGTAGTATACACCTGTGAACGACGATCCGACTACAATTGTTTACGAGCCGAACCTTTGCGTAGCTCAACGAGTCTGTACATTTTGCTGCGATAGAAATTCTATAACCGAGCCACGTGAATATTGTGATACACGCGAGTTTGTGTACAAACACGACCCCCTATATGAGCTTGTGGAATAGGCAATGCAAGAGATCGACGGTTTATCGCATACAATCTTAATTGCTCATAATTTAGGTGGTTTTGATGCGCCATTCATCCTACGCTATCTAATCGAAAACAAAAAGACTTACCCAATAATGAACGGTACAAAAATTATTACTATGCACGTCGGAAACGTTGTATTTCTCGATAGCTTACACTACTTTCATATGCCCCTGAGTGCATTACCAAAAGACTTCGGTTTACCGGGCGCTAACTCGAAAGACACTTTTCCTCATTTAATCAATAAATCAGAGAACCAAAATTACGTAGGAGAACTGCCGGCAATAGAATATTATTCTTTTGACACGATGTACCTTACGACCAAAAAGTATACGGAATTTGTCAATAAAACGTAAACGGTTCAATTATTCATCGATATTTATCTCATTCTCTTCAAAGTAATCTCCATCGTAAGCAATACACATATTCCAAGGCTTCTTTCAATCTTTAAAACACTTTTCATAGGCCGATTTTAGAATCATAGAATTCAATCGTCTCAAAACGCTTTCCGCGAAGTGGTAACTTGAGTCGTGAGAAAACGAAAAAGTAACATGGGGCCATGTCAGGTGAATACAAAGCTTGCGGAACGGTATTAAAGTTGTTTTTGGTCAAACAGTCGCGTACAAGATGAGATGTGTGAGCCGATGCATTGTCGTGGTGAAGAAACCGATCCGAACAAGACAGCAATATCGGCTGCTATCTCCTTGATGCTCACACGACGATCTTCGAGCACAATTTTTATAACTTTTTCGATGTTTTCGTCAGTCACAGAGGTGGATGGACGACCGGATCGAGGCAAATCATCAACCACAGTACGGCCCGCTTTAAGCTCTTTGTACCACTCGTATGCTTGTGTTTCGACATTGTCGAGTCCCCGTGGGCTACCGTTAACATTTTCAACGCTTCTGCACATGATATTTTGTTAAAAACACAAAATTTCAGGCACACTCTTTGCTCAACTAAATTCGACATAGCGAAATTCGCAAAGTACACCAAACAATTACTTGTTTACAAAGCTATTACGCACAAACTATCTGACACATTGCGCTTAAAAGTGACATGTAAACAACTGACAGATGTACCAACTTAGAAAAAAAATCATTTTGATAATATCTCAAGGGTGGTTTGTTTAAGGGGTCACATCTACTCAGCGGCCGAAAAAAAGGCGTGTTTTTGTGATTTTTTTTTTTTGAAAATGGTTGCAGGTTTCGAACTTTTTCTTTCACAGTAAGGGGAATATCTTTGAGTATGTTTTATAATTTTTTCATTGGAAAAAATTGCTAAATGTAAATGATATAGTGTATCCGTCCAGACCGCTGTTCAAAAAAGGCCTTCCGCGGTGACCACTGTAACTGCCCAACCAATCATCTAAAATAAAAAAACCAAATAAATTTAGTTTTTGTATAGTATTATCTAGTCTTTAATCGAAGGATTTGATAAAATATTAATTTTTGAAAAAAATGGTCGCCGATCGAAAGTGATGCTCCAAATTTCGGTAAAAAATCACTCCATTTTTCCTCGATATTAAAAAAATGACGCATCGAAAAAAAATCCTTCGCTTAAAGACTACCTTTAGATATAACAAAAATGTATGCAAAATTTCAGACAAATCGGTTCACCCGTTTTTGAGATATCGTGGTCACCGATTCTTAAAAGTCGTTCCGAGAAAAACGCGTTTGTTGGGTATATACGTAGGTAAAGTGTAATTGATTACCTTTAAATTGAATCTTCGATGCCTGGCCCATAGAACAATCCTTCTGCAGACGTAGCAGCTTCTAAAATTCCAATTTGATGTTGTCTTTGCGATAATCTTGCTTCGTGAGTGTTAGATTGATTTTATATAGTAAAATAACGGTCCTCTTTGTATACAAGGGACCACCGCTGTTCGAAGCGCGCCCCTGCCCCGTTGTACCTGCGTCGTGCGTCTTGCGGAACCTAATTGTAAAAACGGCCGTAACTTGCTCAATTTTGAACGGATCGAATTGAAATTTTGAGAGAATATTCTTGAAATGTTATAGTATAAGAATCCGTCGAAAACAAAAAATCGAATTTTTCAAACATTCTGAGTAGATGTGACCCCTTAAATCAGAAATTCCGGGTACTTTTTTATCGTAAGGTATGCGGCTGAGCGTGAGAACTGCTTTACTCTGGATGTCACGATTTTGAGACGGACGTGCATGGCATTTCGAAAAATGTTCATTACCAATGGCAACCTCTGTTTGTTTGTTGAGAGTACAACGATTGTATAACCTGTTTCGCATTTTTCGTAAAAAATTTTTGAAGTAAGATCGGCATTATCCCTACTCGAGGGTATGTGTGGATGGAACATTCTCTTAGGTATCGTATTATTCACTCAGGACGCTCGTGCGAATTTAAATCACCTTCAAATCTATTGGTAGATGGTTACTACGAAACCCTTGACACAGAGGTTATCTTATATTTTAATGGTTGCTATTCACACGGATGTCCACGCTGCTTTCTCGTAAATAGAGATCACCAGCAAAACGGCAACGTTTCAATGAACGAGCGTCAAACGAGTGGTTATTTACAAACGGAAATTTGGGAATGCGAGTATGATTGTATGTTGCAATCAAATACAGAAAAAAATGCCTTTGTGAGTGATCACTCTTTAGTTACATTAGAACCTCTTAATCCGCACGATGCTTTCTTCCGTGGTTCAATTGAAAACCCGTATGTTTGTACCCGTATATATGTAAGTTCGGTAAATATCCCATAGGCCATCCGCGAGTATGCGACGAATGTATAGAATTAACGAGACCTAATAATACTGATCTTTCGCGTGTAGAGAGACATGTTAAATGCACAGTATTCCCGCCTCGAAATCTTTATCATCCTGTCCTACCAGTATACATGCATCACCGACTGTTATTCGCTCTGTGCCGTAGCTACTGCGGAATTATGAATTAAGAATAATGTATGTATGAAAATCCTGTAGAGCGTGAGTTCGATGGTACATGGGTAGTCGATGAGTTGCGAAAGTTTCAGTATTATAGTGTATTACATTCTTGATTAAATTACCCGTGTTTCAACTCAGTGTCAGTGCAAATCACAGTAAACCAACAGGACTATTGCAACATTCATATAAACGTCAACGGTGTGGTTCGTCGTTGGCAGCAGAGACGCCATTCTGCCTCGCATTGCTCGTTGGCGTTAGCTCACTCACCAGCCTGCCGTGTGGTTTCAATAGAGCTCTACAATCAGACCATATCACCAGAATCAACCACACGGGATCAACAAGTCAACTCAGAGGCCTGAGAACCCACTCACCGCCAGTACATCAACACACAGGCCAGACAAATCAAGTTACATATTCTTGTATTCAACAGGTATTTTTTATGCAATCAATGTTAAGTAATTGAATAAACATTGAATTTATTATTGTTAATTACTGAGTGCATTTAATCTTTTATACTTGTCACCAGGATCCTTAATCTTACTATTCGCATCTGTCATTCGACATGCTACATGTAAATGCATCCACTTGCTATCTGTCAACCGATTAAAAATATTTCAAACTCAGTCTCACACTCATTATCATACATTTTTTGGTCCTTCGAGCCGGATCTAATTTACTCACACTCATTATCATACAAATACATAAATACATTTTAAAAAATTAAACAGGAAGCGAGTGGTTGCCCCGAACACTGTGAAGACGATGCAGTGCGAAATAGATACATAGATGCGTTGGAACGATCTAAAGGTACGAAGTTAGATTGCTGCGCGATAGAAAAAAATCCGTGTTTAAGGTCTGTAACTAAGCTATGCCTCAATTCATTTCAGGGTAAGTCCGGTCAACGCGAAAACTTACCTCAAACTTAGATAGTAGTGTCGTGCAACCACCTCATGGAATTACTGTCTAGTCCTAACTACGAGATAACGGATATGCTACCTGTAAATAATCAAATATTGTACGTGACTCACACGAAAACCGACGACACCGTAACGCCGTCTGGGATGGTAAATGCTGTTATCGCTGCATATACCATGGCTCAGGCTCGTCTGAAATTGTATATTTATCTTGAACGCTTAAATCGCCCTGCACTGTACTGCGACACAGATTCAGTTATTTACTGAACAGCTTTTAGGAGATTTGATTGGTGAACTGAGCAATTACGGGGAGGGTAGCTATATCAGATCATTTGTTTCGGGTGGTCTAAAGTTTTTTTCATTTATAGTGTATGTTCCTGATGGATCAGGAAGAAAGATTTTCAAAGTAGGTATAATGCTTAACTTTGCAAACAGCTCACTGATAAACTACAGGGTGTCCGCCGGGAAGGTATACTACTTTGTTTGTTTATAATTTTTGATTAAATGAAAGAGAATGGATCTTATATTGATAAATGTTTTATTTAATGTCGGCAATTATGTATGGAATACAATATCAGATAAATGTCCGCCTCTGTTAGCCTCGCAAATGCGAGCCCTTTTGAGCACATTTTTCATTATATTCTCACACATTTCACGCGGTATTTCATTAATTTCATCACGAATATTTTGTTTGAGTTGCTCAAGCGTTTCTGGTTTGTTTGCATAAGCCTTGCTTTTTAGATATCCCCACAAAAAGAAGTCCGGAGCAGTCAAATCAGGCGACCGTGGAGGCCAATCAACATCACCATTTTTTGAAATAACTTGTTGTGGAAAGAGGTCTCGCAGTAATTCCATTGTAATCCTGGCTGTATGCGATGTGGCACCGTCTTGTTGATACCACATGTTAATCAAGCCCAAAGCATGCAGTTGTGGCGTTAAAAAGTTTTCAATCATATCACGATATCGCTCCCCATTCACAGTTACCATTACGCCGTTTTGATTTTCAAAGAAGTAAGGTCCAATGATTCCTCCTGACCAAATTGCACACCAGACTGTCACTTTTAATGGATGTAAAGGTGACTGATGAATAATTTGAGGGTTTTCCATAGCCCAGAACCGACTATTCTGTTTATTCACATATCCATTTGTTTCTCCCAAAAATTTCACGTAACTTTCTCATCGTCACAGTAATCGATGATTGATTTTGATAAAATGTTTTAACGATTAAAACACGTTGGTTTATCGAATATTTTTCCATAATAAATTTGCCACGTGTCTACTTCACGACTGCCAAATATGAACTGTCAAGACTAACGTTTACCAAAATGGCGGCAAAACAAAGTAGTATACCTTCCCGGCGGACACCCTGTATAACTCAGTGCGCTTATTTATAGTCGGAGAGGGAAATGAACCGATTGTGCTGCATTACGATATGATTCGCCGTACAGCGTTTCATCAAGTCGTCACGAATACGGTACGCTTCCTTATGGCTATGTTTATATGTAAACATTATAATTAATTTAAGTTTCAAATAAAGCAGAAAAGTAGGTCAAATGAATATCTCCATCTTCCGGCTCCTTTATTTATTATGTACCAGGGATTATTTACTCACTTCCTAAGATGGTTACGCGGTGGAAACATCCATGGACCCCAATGATTTGCGGTCCTATAGGTTGCGGTAAAACATATTTGGTAAAAAAATGTTGAACGTCCATTCCGAGTGGCAGCCGGAGTACCTAGAATATGGTAAATCAATAGAATTTCATGAAGGGCTGCCTCAGGCTGCAGGTTGCGCAAACGATTCGCTTGCAAGACTGATAATTATCGACAATTCAATGCCCGATGCATCGAACAACAGTGTTATCGATCTATTCACCAAAGGCAGTCATCATAAGAATTTAAGTGTTATTTTTATAACACAAAATTTATTCCACCAAGGGTACGTACAACGAGATATTTCGCTGAATGGAAATGATATAGTGGTTTTAAAAATTCCTCGTGATCGTGCTCAAATAGAGCATTTGGCGCGCATGTGTATCCAGAAAATCCTCGCTTTTTACAACAGGTATATCACGATGCAGCATTTAAACAACATGGCTATCTGTTACTGGATTTGAAACCGTCGACGCAAGATTGCGAGCCTGTATTTTTCCTGATGATGCTGATCATTTCGTATACGTACCACGAAGGAAGCTGAAAAGTAGTAATACGTCCGCAGAATGACCAGTTCTGCGCTTACTCTCTACCTTACTGGTTCTCGAACACATATCATAAAAACGTTGCTTGAGAGCGGCTCGCCCGACTCGGATAATCGTATATTTCGTCCGTACGCGAGTCAGCTAGATCGTTTTTCAGCCCTCGCGCAAAGGCGTTTATCGTTGCACGGAGAGTCGTCCAGTCTCGCTTTCCTGCAGAATAAGCTTTATCGAAACTCATTACAGCCTCATCTCATTCTCGCTGAGTTTACTTTTCGATATTTTACTGTTAAATAATCTTCACATTTCATTCATTCTTTCTATACATGTATAACATGTTCCATACATATATGGTGGTATTTTTGCTACAGATTCCAATATTTTACGAGAGACTTATCAATATAATTTCCGAAGAACATGAGATTAATCCTTTTATACTGATCTTTCTTCTATTACCTGGTTATAACTGGAAATACTATTAGTTCAATATAGATTGCCATCATTTTCAAGTAACCGCCATGGACGGTTTCTATATGGAAGCATACATGCTCTTTTTGCTGCCGATAATTTACATAAAGTATTCGTGTGAACATTTTAGTAGTAATAAATCTTTAGTTTAAAACAAAAATTTCTCTACTTTTGTTAATTGTTTCGCTCAAATAATAATTGTTCCTAATGTCATCATCTTTGCAAAGAGGGAGAAAGAGAGAGACAGCAGATTGCAGGCAAAAGCGAGAAGAAAGGGTGCGGCCGCTTTGTCACACGACAGCGTTCATGTCAACCTCTCTCTTTTGACCAACAACGCCCCGGTGATCACTAGCCGAACCGCTGGTCGAGAATTGAGGGTAAGGCTGCGCTGAATCACAGATCCATAAATGGCAGTCGATAACTCGGCCTACGCTGTAGATCTTATGCTTTGAAAATTTGCCGTTTGACCGATGGCGCTGAAAAATGCATCTTTAAAAGATTAATTATCCCACAAGATGACCTTCTTACGTCGTACAGCTGCACATCCACATTGCTTCTCTCTCTGTGTGTAAAAAACCAGCAACTTGCATGCAACGAGGCTGCCGATTTCACTCTCTCTTCGTCGTTAAAATCGTTCTTTTTTCGTGTTGCAAAATTTTTAATAAAAGAAAAATGTGAAAAGTTATTTGCACTGGAGCAAAAATAAAGCAGAAGAATTTTAAGGTAAATGAAAACAAGGTAAAAATGCGACGGTACGTCAGGACGTAATACATCTTGCAACTTGCCATGGCCGCCGTTGTCTACCTTAAGGTACTCAACGACAAAGAAGACTCTCGGATCACCTTGGTCTGCTCCAAAACGCGCATAGCCCTGCTCAAGAAACTCACCATACCACGGCTTGAGCTCTCTGCCGATGTTCTGCTCGTGCCCCTGATGAAATCTGTTAAAGACTACCTCAACCTGCTTAACGCGTCTGTTACGGTCGAGCACGGGCCTCGGAAAAGTTTCCGAGTCATATGCACGTGCAAACGCCGCCCTCGCCCTCTGGACTGATATGCGATGCGCCCCTTTGCAGTCCCTGTCTGGATTGCGGTGCGCGCGAGTTATTTAGGCCTCTCACGCAGCGCGCTGTAGACGAGAAACAGCTCGGCGAAAAATAATATCTTCTTTCTGTGTTCTCCTGGGGATAATATCATCATTGCCAGGCAAAGACAAGGAGAAGTCAAATGGACTTTGCACAGGAAGAAGTGCTGAGTCCAGAATAAGCTGCCCTCCTCTTCTCCTACACAGGGTTTGCGAATCCTGTCCAGGCGAGGAGAACGGTAGTCTTCTCTTGATAATTAGAGCAGCAATCGTTTTTAGAGAAGCTCCGCGTTGGTGCCCTGCATAGCACCCTGTAAAATGTCCGATTTACAGTGTAGGGACTCCGTAATCCGTTATCGCGAGTCAAATACCGAAACGCTGTGAGTACGGAGCGTCGCATATCAGTCCCCCACGTTAAAATAGTCAAATTCAAAATACAATTATAAAGACAATATTATTATCTAGGTTAATTTAAGTGCATTAACGAGGAATTATAAACAATATATGTGCGTACTACCAAACAACGAAACTATTGTATGTACGAGTGTGCGCGTTCATGAGTGAGTATGTTTTTTCTAATAAATACGGATTTTGTTCCTTTCACTTGGTAATATTGGCTTTCTTAATTTTTATTGCATGCAACTCGGCCAGCATCAAGAGGCCGAGCGCGTTTAGGGGCGGACAGCACAGCACATATCCCACAAAATAAAGAAGAGACCCTGCGCCTCACGCAAGAATTTACTACGTTTCGCTACAAGGCATTCAGCTCGGGACGTAACACGTCAACATTTCTCTGGGCCGACTCGTCTGTTACTCTTGCATGGATCAGCACTCATCCCTCACGTTGGAATGAATACGTGCGTAATCGGGTCCTGCCTATCCAAGAGACGTCTCCGGCGGACTGGCGGCTAGTTTCCGGAGAGGAAAGTCCAGCTGACTGCGCGTCTCGGGGAATCTCCGCAGCTCAGCCCGCCTCTCACCAGTTGTGGTGGCATGGACTGCCGTAGCTGGCCAATAGCTCCTCGCCTTGACCCGCGCTCGAGGCTACGCTAGACCCCGAAGTGGACCTCGAAGAACGGTCTAGTATCGTCTGCGCGACTAAAGTAACGCCCCTCGAAACCTTGGAGATTGTTCACAGCCTCTCCTCGCTTACCACTCTACACAGAATTACGGCCATCTGCCAACGATTCATTGCCCGGGTCTGACGAACTCCTCGATCATCTCTCCCAACACCGCTCACTCATGGCGACTTCACTGCCAAACTCAGAGTTTTGTCCAGCGGCGAAAGGCTCAGACCATCTCACCCGATAGCGCGACTCACCGCTCTTATCGACTACCAGGTGATTCTCCGAGTGGGGGGCGACTGAGATTTGCACAGTTTGACCCAGAAGGTAAGCGCCATGCTATACTCCCCAGGAACATTCGCTACATCCAGTTTATCATCAGCGACGCCCATCTCAGAACCTATCACGGTGGAACATAGCTCACTCTCGCCCAACTTAGAAGATCGTATTTGATTCTCGGAGGACGAGGCCCAGTCCGATCGTTCATTCTGAAGTGCGTACTGTGTGCTCGTCATCGAGGGATTCGGGCGCAACAGCTCATGGACCAGCTCCCTGTTGCCCGTCTAATACCCGCTCATGCTTTCTTCAACACTGGAGTCGATTACGCCGGCCCTGTTTCGCTCCGCTTTCGGAAAGTTCGCGGGCTTAAATCATACAAGGGCAAGCTCTCGAGATTCTCAGACTACACTGCGGACAACATTCCTGAGAGCTGACACCACACTCAAGAGGCTCTTCTCGTCGGTGTCTCGCGAATCGTAGCAATTAGCACTGCTCCTGCTCAACGATGGCACCCAGTGGTCGTTGAACCCCACAGGGGCACCCCACTTGGGTGGAAAATGGGAAGCGGTGGTGAAATCTGCAAAGTTTCACCTCATTCGGACTATCGGCGATGACCTGCTCACGTTCGAAGAACTCACAACGATTCTAGCTCAGATCGAAACCGTGGTCAACTCTAGACCTCTCGAGCCCCTCTCAGAGGACCCGGATGACTTCTCGGTACTCACTCCAGGACACTTCTTTATCGGACACGCACCCACGGCCTTCTCTGAGCCGTCACTAGAATATATGTCCATCTCTCGTCTTTCTCGTTGGCAGCTCATTTAGCAGAAGGTTCAGGGCTTCAGCAACCGGTGGTCTACAAGTTATCTTCAGCGTCTCCAGTCGATCTCGAAGTGGCATCACCCGTTTCACTCAATGAAGCTCGGCTCCATTGTCCTGCTCAGTGACGAACGGCTACCGCCTACCAAGTGGCGCCTCGCTCGCGTGACAGCTGTACACTCAGGCAAGGATGGGCTTACTCGGGTGGTCACCATCAAAACGGCCAGCTCAACCCTCGCTCGACCAATCCCCCGACTCATACTATAGCTCATCGCACCTCAACCAGACGAAGTCTGATTCAACGGGACCAGCTCGCTCCGCACACCCAATGATCTTCCGTCGGTAACCTTTGCTGACGGTTAGAGAGGATGTCGCAGGCGCGCCCTCGCCATTGTCCGCCCGCGTATTCGCCATTGTCTTTCGAGAGCTTCTAGCAGCAACGTGCCTACTACTTTTGTTTCTTCGTTTTCAGGCAACGCTCGCGTGTTGGAAAATCTTTGCCTTACGCCAACAACTGTGTCCTCCTCGTCGTCGACGAGTGTTTGTAAAAGAAAGACGATACTTGTTTAGTGCATCTAATACAAAAATTGTAATTAAGAAAGTGGCTGGGCGAATAAAGTTCCGCCATGAAGCATGCTCGTTCGCTCTACCATCGCGTATTTTTGCCTTACTTTACTCTCCTCACCCCACCAGATCCGCGCTTAAACATTTTTGGTATTTTGGTATTTTTGTATATTTTGAAGCAGCATCACTTACTGGTCTTTCCTAATCGCATCTGCAATTCTTTTCCTTCGTTTTTTCCTTATTCTCACTTTAACTTTTATTACATTACAATAAATATATTCGTCTGTATTGAGTTGGTTAGTGCAAGGAGTGAGTTTGGGCTGGGACGCTATGCAAGACAAAGCCGGTCCACACTCTGTTGGCTCATTGGTGGTTGGTGATTGTTTGACATTATAAGGGCTAATTATTGGAACATCACCGTGAGTAGTTCATTCGGCCAATGGAATTAAACATCGAAGTGCCCTTTATTCAAATTTCCTGTGACCCGAATTCTTTCGACACCATGTAGCGCTTCCCCAAAGGTGTCAGTAATGGTGCTACGTTGAAACGCCTGAAACTCATAAGGAAAAATCTCTCCCACTACCTTGAGTTCGCAAGTCGTTCCATCGGTGTAAATCCTAGACATTTCGGTGAGGTATCGACGTTTAGTACCGTAAGGTGCCCGAGGCCACTTTGAGTGAAGTACTTAAACCTCTGGTAGTTGTTGGACACGTGACTTACAATGTCAGCCCGACTGGTCAACCAGTCATTGATATATCACCATACACGAGTTAGGACGGGAAGTAGAATAGGCACGCGCCATCAACAAGAATCTTTAATATTCGGGAAGAGATGTTTAAGCCGGTAATTACAATAATCTCCTCATCTATAATATTATGTTTTACTCTTCAAAAATCTATAAATATAAATATGAACTAACGATATATACGTTACTATAAAAATAGTTTATATTATAAAAAGTTTCAAATAAAAACTTACAAATTGCTTCCTCGAGATTCCGCACGATGCTCAAAGTCCTCTTAATAAGCAACTATCTTTCTTAATTTTGACGCCCTCATAGAGGAAGCTTTAAGCATTATGCGGAATCTCAAGAAACCAAATTGCAAGTTTCAATTTGCAGATTTTTTTGGAGTTGTTATGCCGGTAACGCGTAAATAGAATATTACGGTCAACGGAATAATGTCTAAAAAGTTTTTATTTTGGGATCGTTCGCCGATAAGGAGATAAATCTCGAACAAATGACAAACACGTGGATTTACGGTAAAATAAATAGTTGGTCGTTTATTATAGATAACGGTAACTTCTCGTCATCTATTATATAGCGTAAAAAAGGATTGAAATACAATACAGTTCATAAGTTCAAGTTACTAACGAGGAACCAACCCGTTCTTTCTGAATCTACCTTTAGACTGGTTTTCGTAAAGCAGTTGCTAACTGCGTTTGCGAAAATCCTTTCGTTAGCAATTTTTGCATTAGCCTACCGTTGATCGCCCGGCGAGTCGCCTCACGCTGTGTCGGCGTTCTCGGCAGATCGCACGACAGGGCATTGGACTTCATTTTCTGTCTTGAACGAAATCCAATAAAATGGAATGTTCCGCGGACTATTATAACATGGAATATTCGTGGCACAACAGAATAATTTCGTCAAAATTGAAAATTTCTAAATTTCATAAAATCTGAACACATTTACCGATTTCCTCCTAATTTTATACCAACATTTTTTTTAAATACTCGATTCCGTTGAGAAAACAGCTGGTATGCTGCGATTATGGTAGACGCGCCGTGGCTCGTCACGGCCAGTGCTTCAACTTATGCGAGAGTCGACGATCGCACTCTCAGTTGGCAGTAGCGTGACTTAACGAAGTTTTTAAACGCGCAGCCTCCATGCAATTTCTCAAGTGTCTCGAACAACGACAAGCGTGCTTCAGTTAGCTGCTCGTCTTGGATATTAACTCTTCTCATCTTGGATGTTCTCATCAACATTTTGTGCTCTACTGGAGTCAATCTCATCCGGTAAGGCGACGCATCGATAATTTTAACAAATTTCTTCAGTGCGTGTACGGGAAAACTCAACAGGTGCATCAACATTTCGGACTCACTTCGTAGCGTGTTTCGCAGCTCAGGCTGTTAACACGTTCTCACAGGCTAATTGACTCATCAAGGCTCAATTAATATAATTGAATGTGCCACTCACTCACTTGAATTTAGTGTATACTCAGTTTTTCTTTTTATTATATTTGGTATTTGAGTGAATATAGACTTTTTTGCCACATACAGCTGCCTGCTTGCATTTCACTACCTGTCACGAGTCACGTGTCAACCTTCTCCAATATATTGCAGTTAACAACATCGAACAGCAAGGGCATTCTTAAACATATTTATATTTCAAAAGTCTGCCCAACGATTTAAAAATTATCAAAATTATAGTTTTTCGATAATTTTTTTTCGAAATTTTCCAAAAAATAAAAGTTTTGATGGACCATTTCAATCTAATTTGTTTACCAACTTAATTTTTTTTACCGATTCTCTCTAATTTGAATACTAACTTTACTCATATACTCTATTTTTAAAAAAACTGCACGATATCTTGAAATTTTTTGAAAATAAAATTGTTAAAATTGAAATTAAAATTCAGTAAAATTTGTTATTTCCACGTAATTTCGACAAAATTTGCAGTAATTAAAGATGTTGTATTTACCTCTTTGCGAAACGAGAGCGCTGCAGCTCAAACGGTTCTCGAGTTACAGACGTTTCAATTTTACAGTGCCAGCAGAACACACTTACATACACATCCTGACATTCGTTCTAAATATGATTTTTTAACATTTTTGGACGTTCTGAAATCGTTAACATTGAGAACTGAAAAAAAAAAATGTTTCGGTCACAAAGCCGCATTCATTAGGAAACAAAAAAAAGGATAAATAACACTTTTTAAATATTTTAAAAATCTTAAATATGAACTATTCAATTATTCAATTATTCTCCTCTCTCTCGTCTCATCGTACTGCTTCTCGGTTTAAATCCATGCTTATTCTGCCGTAGATAGTCGTAGATGGATAATAATTACCAATATATTTTCTGATCGATTTCGAACGTTGTGCACAACGTAGAGACTTATCGATAAGTCATTATTGAGAAGTCATTCAGTTTGATCGATTAACGGTCTGAATATATCCATATATTGGGTCTGGGAAAAAGTTTGTGGCGTTTTTCCCGATAGATGGGATCAATTGCAAATAAGTCAGGAAAAACAGATCGCAGCGACACCACTAAACGCTCGTTGGAAAGGTGACATTTCGAGCGTTACTTTGAGTGTATAAACATCGAAATTGGTGCAATGGTTGGAAAGTTGTTTGCGTTTGAAAATGGAGAAAAGTAATGAAAAATTGCGCAATATTTTGCAATATTATTACGACAAAGGGAAGAACGCTGCACAGGCTTGTGAACAATGTGTGCTCTGTACGGTGAAGGTACTTGATTAAAATATGCTGCGCGGAAATGGTTCGCTCGCTTTCGTTCTGGTAATTTTTATGTGAAAGATGAGCTACGCTCTGGTCGTCCAATCACTGAAAAAGCTGATGAAATTCTTGAAAAAATCCAGCAAGATAAGCATATCAGCAGTGTCGATATTGGTATGGAGCTAGGCATTGACCACAAAACTCTTTTGAACCATTTACACAAAGCTGGCTACGTAAAGAAGCTCAATGTATGGGTTCCACATGAGTTGAGCGCGAAAAACATGATAGATCGAATTAACATCTGCATTGCGCTGCTGAAACGCAACGAAATCGAGCCATTTCTGAAACGTGTCATAACCGGTGATGAAAAATGGATCACGTACGACAATCGGAAGAGTCAAAGATCGTGGACAAGGGATGGTGAGTAGGGTGGGCCGAAAAAAGGAAAAGTTCTCGGATCAAAATGCTATAGTGCGGAAAAGTTGCCTTTGTTAAATAGAAAATAAACGTAAAAAAATTTTTAATATCGGACAATATTTGACTCTTGCGCATCGCGGTTGAAATTTCGAAAATTTAAACCTGTTTACCTATTTATCCGCACTAGAGAAAAATCACTTCTAAGACTTATGTTTCAGTATATTTTGTCAATATATAATGCTTAAACAATAAATAATCATCTGTTATTGTCATGAAGTTCTCGTTGGAAGGGGGAAGTGGAGGAGGTGAAACGTAATTTCGCCCAAAAATACACTTTGAGCATTTACTTCGTTAAGGAGCAAATGGATAAAATATGGCATGTTCAAGTGAAGGATCCATCATGTATATAACATGAACAGTCGGCGTATACCTCTTTTTATATGGATTTGAGGAAAAATTTCTAGAGCGCATAATAAATTTATCTATCTTTTCTTTCCTCGCACTATCAGAAGGAACATGCGCAGACAGCGCGCGGATAGCGTACTAGCCGGTACAACGCACGACGTGTCTAAACGTGTATGAACTTTTCGTTACTTGCAGGCGTACCGAAGACTGTCGCGGCCAATTTGCGCGTTATTAGTGAGTTGACTCGCAGCGAGTTCAGATGCAAGTTCTGTCTTACGAGTTCGATCATTTGGTTAAAATTCTCTTTCGCTCTTCTCTGTGTCTTAGTTTTCTTGACAGCTGATCTCCAGAATAGTTCATCTATCTCACATTGTCTATTTTTTTTTGCTTTGTGGGCATTTTCGATAATGGAAGGACCGCGGAAGCATATCACAAGGGAGACATTTACCTGTCCGATATTTGGCCATCCAGAGGATTTGCCTTCATCGAAACTCCTCTCATACGAAGAAGTTTTACGATGTTGTTTTGAAGAGAGATATAAGTTGGCTTTGGAAGCCAACTACACGACTGTAAACTTTTCTATTGTAGCAGATTTGGTAGGAAAAAAAATCAAAGCCTCGTTTGATATAGCCTTTATTCCTACAGTCGGTCAATTAAGAATCGTGCAAATGATTAATACATATTATAATACGTATCAAAATCTAAGAAAGTCATACAACAGGGACAAGGATAAACAAAGTTATCAGAACAAACTGAAGAAATTCAAACAGGAAGCTGCTAAACTCTTCGATGTTGCAGCTTGCAAATGCCCATGACTTTTACGTGTGTCTTTGGAAAGAAAATCGATAGTTGTAAATGTCAAATTTCTATAATCTGTGATTGCGAGAAATCAAGAAAGATACCTTCAATGGAGTTAAGATTTATGTATGACCAGAGAAATGAAAGAATTGGCAGAATTAGACAAGTAGATATCCAAGAAACACGAAAACTTACTAATAAACTACTCAGGAAGAAACGAGAGCTTGAACGCAGTGCGTCTAACATTTCAGAATCTAAAAATAAACCTCAAACACTCATCGATTCAACCGACATTATTCTCGACGAGGAAACCACCGTATCTGAAACAAAAAGTGCAGGTAAAACATTTGCTCCATCAACATCTAATTTACCGTCAACTTCGCAGATGAGGCTAAAACTAAAAGCTACTGCATTAGTTTGTGACAGATATGGTGTGTCTGACAGAGCAGCATCTGCAATTGCGTCTAGCGTTCTTCAGGATATAGGAATAATAACTGAATCGGATACGTCACTTGTGACAGATAAAAGTAAAATACGAAGGGAAAAAGCTCACACGAGAAGCGAATTGCAATGTGACCGTGATATTATTGTTCATGGCTTATATCTTGATGGCCGAAAAGATGATACGCTACTGATCGAAGCAATGTATGAAAAGCGTTTTCGCAGAGTCGTGAAGGAGGAGCATATTTCTCTAATTCAGGAGCCAGGATCAAATTACATTGGTCATGTGTCTCCCCCGTCAAGTAAAGCCGAAGACATCAGTTCAAGAATCATTTCATATTTCTCTGAGCGAGGTATCTCCTTAGATGAATTAAATGTTGTCGGATGTGATGGAACAGCTACAAATACTGGTTGCAGGAAAGGGATACGGAGATTGGAACTGCATCTTCGGAGACCCCTGCAATGGGCTGTCTGCCTCTTGCATTTTAATGAATTGCCATTCAGACATTTGTTTGAATATTTAGATGGGGTCACTACAGGACCTAACTCATTTTCCGGCATCATTGGCAAGGCACTTCATGGTTGCGAAAAATTACCAGTTGTTGAGTGTAAAGCATTATGCGATGTTCCTCTTCTGGATGTAGCAGATCTCAGTAAAGACAAAAAATATCTTCTAAATATTTCTCAAGCTGTTTATACGGGATTTTGTCCACCAGATCTTGCTGTTTCTGACCCTGGGCCTCTGTCCAATTCTAGATGGTTAACGGCTGCAAATAGGATTCTCAAATTATATATTTATATCCTCACAGAAACCTTCGCGTGAAATGAAACAAATAGTTATATACATTTTGAAGTGCTATATGCCTGTTTGGTTTGCTATTAAAAAAGAAAGTTCTGTCATCAATGGACCAAAACATATTTTTAAAGCAATACAGTTATCTCGGTACTTACCTAAAAATCTACTACAAGTAATAGATCCAGTAATACAGCGCGATGGGTTCTTCGCCTATCCTGAAAACTTGCTTATATCAATGGTGTTTGACGAAAGGAAGCATATTAGAGAGTTTGGTCTGAAGCGCATTATAAAGGCAAAACAATCTGCTTCCACGGAAAAAATGGTGCGCATTTTCCTCCCACCTACTATCAATTTTGCTGCCACAGATTATTTTAAAATAATTGACTGGAATTCGTGCAAGCTGTATCTTCCACCTTTCTTGCGTAATGTCAGCACAGACTTTATCGGTGCACTCATTTAGTCCGATGCTGTACCAGATTGGAATTTGCGCCGTTTTCCTTGTCACACACAAGCCGTAAAGCGGTGTGTTAAATTTGTAACAGGAGCGTCAAAGAAAGTCTGTGACGTTGAAGCCAGAGACGGAGTGATCCGGTCCACTCTTTTGTCGAGAAATATTATGCCTCAATTTACTCATAAAATTCAATTTGTACTAATTCCAAATGAGAATAAATAAACTTTTACGTGCAGAAAAACACAATTTAATTATACACGTCATATTCTTTCCATTTGCTCCTTAACGAAATAATTGGTCAAATTGTACTTTTGGGCCAAATTACGTTCCACCCCCTCCACTTCCCCCTTCCAACGAGAACTTTATGACAACAGCAAATGATTATTTATTGTTTAAACATCATATATTGACAAAATATACCAAAATATACGTCTTAGAAGTGATTTTTCTGAAGTGCGGATAAATGGGTGAACAGGTTAAAATTTTCGAAATTTCAACCGCGATGCACAAGGGGCAACTATTGTCCGATATTAAAATTTTTTTTGCGTTTATTTTCTATTTAACAAAGGCAACTTTTCCGCACTATAGCTTTTTGACCTGAGAACTTATCCTTTTTTTCAGCCCACCCTAATGGTGAGTCGTCACAAGCGTTCACGAAGCCAGGATTGACGGCGAAAAAGGTCATGCTGTGTGTGTGGTGGGACTGGAAGGGAATCGTCCACCATGAGCTACTTCCAGTTAGTCAGACGATTGATTCTCAACTCTACTGTGGACAACTAGAGAGATTAAGCCAAGCAATTGAAAGAAAACGGCCCGAATTGATTAAAAAATTGAAAAATGGCTAAACATTGTCGATAATAATGGAGCATGTTTGGTTTAAATGAATTACTTTTCACACTATAAGAAAATCAGATGAATTTCACTAAAAAACGCCACAAACTTTTTCCCAGGACCAATAGATATCGGCTATGATATGGATGCCGTAGACGAGCGCGCGTGTGTGTGTGTGTGCTTACATTATAGAGGAGGTGCCAAGAAAATGCATTTACGCATACCAAAAAGGTAAAGGGATTCAGCCAAATGGCAATACCCCCTAAAACATTCCTCCTCTCGACTGGTTGTACCCTCGTCGACCCCAGGGCATGTTGGGCATTCCGCGCTTTGGTAAACGCGGATTCGATGTAAATAGCTGTGAAACAGCCGTGCCCGCTAAGCACCTGAGTCAAATAAAAATTGACGAATCCGTGTTTCCTGCACGTCCACTCCATCACGTTTGGGATGATGCGATGGGTCCACCGACCCTTGCCTACTGAATCCCATCGGCGCTGCCATTCATCTGTGGTCGTTCTGGACTATTGGCTGCGCTCCTGGTCGATGGCGTCTCCTCTTGTATGCCTTCCTTTACGGTACTTTTCGGCTTTCTCCGTTGCTAACAAGTATATGGGGGGAAGTCCCGCGACCACAGAGAGAGTGACGTCAGACACAGTGCGGTAGGCACCGGCCACCCTTAGCGCGGTGCCCTGTTGGCCCGTCGGCAAGTGGCTCCGTAGCTCGCGTGGCTCTTCAGGGCCTCAGCCCTGATTGGAGCCCCGTCAAGAATTACGGAACTCATAACCGAAAAGAGAAGGGACCGTTGTGGTTGTTTGGGCCCCACTATGTTGGGTATGATTCCCGCGAGCACACGGGCCACATTCGGTGCTTTCGAGCCGGCGTTCAAAACGTGATCTTTGAAAGACAGTCATGCGTCTACACTGACCCTAAGGTACTTGATGGTGTCCGCCGTCTTGATCTTCGTGCTTTCGACCGTGGAGGTGGCGTACATCCTTTTTTTTGTGCGAGAGATGAGCATCGCCTCGGTCTTTTTCCGCCGCCAGCTTTAGCCCGTAATCGCTCAGGCAGTCGGCTGCAACATCGATTGCGTCATCTCCAAGGTATTGCAACTCGTCAGTACTCTTCGCAACGACGATAAGTGCCACATCGTCCGCGAATGCCACCATTGACACCCTGTCTGAAAGCGATTGCCTAAGCAGCCCGTCGTACAGGACGTTCCAGAGCAGGGGTCCCAGAACCAATTTAACGTATTCTAGCCTGCTGGGGGAAGGGTTGAAATGGAGGGTTAGCAATCAATACACTGGTAGCGACCACCACGCTGTGGTGTACCAGCTCCAGCTGACCAGCAGGACAACTCATGCGCAGCGTCCGTGCAGGAAAGAGAGATGAGCACCCTCCACCTTCAACCAGGACACGTTCATCTGGTCTCTGGAGGAAACGAGGGTGGAGGTTGCTGCCGAGGAAAGAGCTCAAAGCCTCTGCAAGCCATAACAGCCGCCAGCGATGTCGCTATGGCCGCGAAATCCAATCCACGCGGCCGTCCACCAGTCTACTGGAATGAGCACATCGCAGAAATCAGACGAAAGAGCCTTCCAGCTCGGAGGCGGTATCAAACAGCAGTCCATAGGCCGCCATACCAATAACTAAGCGCGGTCTATGAAGCAAAAAGGAAAGAACTCAAGACTGGCATCAAGGCAGCCAGGAGTTAGTGCTGGCAGAAGTTCTGTGCAGAAGTAGACCGCGAACCCTGGGGACAACCGTACAAAACGGTTATGAATAAGATCAAACCCAGGAGTAACAGCGACTCATCCCGTCCTGCCTTCCTGACAGAGTCGTCCGCCATATCTTCCCAAAACACCGGGAAAGGCGGTCCGACACTGGCTTGATGGCGGACAATAGTATGGCCGAGCCGCCAGTCATCACCGAAGCTGATTTGAAGATGGCTGCCAAAAGGATCTCCATCAGGAAGGTCCCCGGGCTGGACGGAGTTCCTGGCCTGGCCATAAAGACCGCTGCGGTAAATCGGTAATGCGGTAAGGAATCTATAACCTATAGGTTATGCTCACTGTGTTCTTCGATTTCAACATAGTTCTTATCACAAGGTCAAACTGTCAATAAGGAGAACTATTTACGAGTTCAATGCCGTTTGCATGAAGCAATCCGGATAATAACACCCGGATTTGTGGCAAACAATTCATGGCTTTCGCACCATGATAATGCACTTGCTCAGACTTCATTGCTTGTTTGTGATTTTTCGGCTAAAAACAATACTGCAATGATGCCCCAGGCTCCATATTCTCTAGACATGGCTCCGTGTGACTTTTTTTTGTTCCCAAAAATGAAGGAAGACTGAAAGGGTCATCGTTTTGCAAGCTTAGATGAGATTAAAAACACATCCCTGAAAGTGGTTAAAGCTATCCCAAAGAACGAGTTCCAGAAGTGTTTTGGGGATTGGAAAAAGCGCTGGCATACAAGCGTATAATATCTAATGGGGTTTATTTTGAAGGGGATAACATTGTTGTAGACGAATAAATTAAATTCATTCCAAAAAACGAAAATTCTCGTTATTTTTTTTTCACACCTCGTATATATACAGGGTGGCCGACTTATCTGAAGACATTGAAACATTTCGAAAACAACGCATCGGATCAAAAAAAGTTCTCAATAAAATTTGTTCGCCTGGAAGGAGGTCATCTAATGATATCAAAGTCGACCCCTCACCCGTACCCCCTGGGGAAGGGGTGGGGGCAACTTTAAAATTGTAAATGGGAACCCCTATTTTTTATTGCAGATTCGGATTCCCCATAAAAAAATAAGTAACTTTTATCTGAAACATTTTTTTTTTATTCGTGACAGATGGCGCTGTAATCGCAAAGGACCTGATTTTTGCGAATATCTCGAAAAATTACACATCGGATCGAAAAAAGTAAAAAGACATGTTTTATTTTTCAAAAAGCTATTCAGCGATACGAAACTCGATCCACCCTCCTCCCCATCCCTACCCCATTGTGGTGAAAATGGAAGTTGCTTCAAAATCGTGATTGGAAAACTTTATTTTTTTCCTGGTTTTCGATGACAAAATCCATTGATTTGACTTTATTGTTGATATGAAATTTTCTCACACATGGCGCTGTAATCGAAAGCATGTATTCGTTTATCAATCAGTTAACAACTACTTTTAGTATTACCCAGGAACAACGACGTGGACGTAGTAGTTTTTGTTCCCATCGGGCTGCTTGTTTTAGGTGAGTCCCCTTGCCTCTCACCATCGGGGTGCTTGTTTCTTTTTGAAGTACGAGTGCGAAATGAAAGCTGCAACCATAGAAGAAAAAACTGAAATGATTCTGATTTTCGGTGAATGTAGGCGGAATGTGGACGATGCTGTTGCTTGTATGCTGAGCGTTTTCCAGATAATGTTCGCTCACGTTCTTTTTTTTACAAAGTTGTTCAATCCTTTATGTCTGACGGAAGCTAATGAAATTGATGTGCTAGCAGCTGTTCAACAAAACCGTCATGTAAGCACTCGGCAATTACATCGAGATTCCGGAATTTCCAGAGATAGTATTCTCAGAATATTGCATCATCACAAGTATCACCCATACCACATTTCACCGCATCAGGAACTTCATGGCGATGATTTTCGTCTGCGAGTAGAATTTTTGAATGGGCAGTTCAGCAAATACAAATGAATTCCAATTTCTTCGGTAATGTACTATTTTCAGATGAGTCAACATTCACAAACCATGTTGGTTACGACAAGTTGAACATCAACGTCCCTGTTTGGTTAACGTTTGGTTATCAAACTCATTGGTCCTTATTTTATTGATGGTACTTTAAATGGAATCAAATATCGAAATTTCCCGGAACATGAACTACAACCTCTACTTGAGGATGTTGCATTGCCCATTCGCCAAATTATGTGGTTTCAGCATGACGGTTGCCCAGCGCATTACTCAATAACAGCACGGGAAGTATTGAACCGTGATTTCAATGGCCGTTGGATCGGCAGAGGCGGCCCGATTAATTGGACTGCTAGGTTGCTTGATTTGACATCGCCGGATTTTTTTCTGTGGGGTCATCTAAAAGATAAGGTTTTTCAACAAGCACCAACAACTCGTAAAAACATGATACAGCGCATAAGAAACGCTTGCGATGGAATTCCCGCAGATATGCTCCTCTCCTGTGTACAATCATTCGAGGAAAGAATAAATAAGTGTCTAGAATTTCAAGGTCATAATTTCGAACATTTAATCTAATTTATTGAACAGTGAGCGGCAAGGGAACTCACCTAAAACAAGCACCCTGATGGTGAAAGGCAAGGGGACTCACCTGAAACAGGCACCCCGATGGTGAGAGGTGAGGGGACTCACCTAAAACAAGCACCCCGATGGTGAGAGGCAAGGGGACTCACGTAAAACACGCACCCGGATGGGAACAAAAACTACGTCCACGTCATTGTTCCTGGGTAACGCTAAAAGTAGTTGTTAACTTATTGATGAACGAATACATGCTTTTGATTGCAGCGCCATGTGTGAGAAAATTTCATATCAACAATAAAGTCAAATCAATGGATTTTGTCATCGAAAACCAGGAAAAAAATAGGGTTTTTCAATCACGATTTTAAAGCAACTTCCATTTTCACCACAATGCGGTAGGGATGAGGGGGAGGGTGGATCGAGTTTCGTATCGCTGAATAGCTTTTTGAAAAATTCAACATGTGTTTTTTCTTTTTTCGATCCGATGTGTAATTTCTCGAGATATTAGCAAAAATCAGGTCCCTTGCGATTACAGCGCTATCTATCACGAATCGAAAAAAAATGTTCCAGATAAAAGTTACTTCTTTTTTTATGGGGAATCCGAATCTGCAATAAAAAATAGGGGTTCCCATTTACGATTTCAAAGTTGCCCCCACCCCACCCCAGGGCGTAGTGGTGAGGGGTCGACTTTGGTATCATTGGGTGACCCCTTTCCAGGCGAATAAATTTTGTTCAGAACTTTTTTTGATCCGATGCGTAGTTTTCGAAATATTTCAATGTCTTCAGATAAATCGGCCACCCTGTATATTACGAGCATTGTTTGAGAAAGCTTGAGCATTCTGCTATGCGTTGCCAGATTGAGCACTGCACGCTAGCGTGGGAAACTGCTTACTGTTGCTACTTAGCGGCAGCACCGCTCAGAAGCAGTATAACTGGCACTAGGTCATCGTGCTAACCAACAGGTCGCTGCGCGCACGCGCTCTACGACTGCTTGACTAGACAACGGCTGCTTTATATAACGTAGCCATCTTGCGTTTTGCTCTTGTACGATCTTTATCGCCACCGCGTTTCGTGCGTGCTCAAAATAGTTCAGTACATCTAAATAAGACTCATCGATCAGCTCTGCCAACCTACAGTCTCTACAAACTCATCCATCATATCAGCAATGATATATTGACGTCGGCCAACCAGTACATCAACATATTGTCTCATCGTGTCGTGCACCCGGCGTCAGCTTCACCGCGAGACCCGTTCATGATAGCATATCTCATCAAATTAGACCGATTAATATAATCGTGTGTGGTAACTAGCTCACCGAAATTGACTCACTCCTTTTTACGCTTATTTTAATATATTCCTTTCTATATTTCATGTGTTTTATTTATGTGATTACGTCCACTGCATTTTGACAGCTGGAGCAATAAATGCTACTGTAACCTACATCTGTGTACTGACTATTAATTCGCCTGCAACAATTTTACAGTCCACTTAACTCGAACATCTGAATTCTCGACAAGCATACTTTTATATCAGCTGGGCTCCCAATCTCTCTTGCCGTGGCGCACGTGGCTTTAGGCTTTTGCTTTTAATATTCATATTCTTCATAACCGACCAATGCTATCGGTCTTATTGCTCCCAATAGTAAAGTTTCACATTAAGTCAATATATAACATTTATAAATATTACCCCACAACCGTTTTACTATTCAGCAAAATATTTATTGATTCAATTTCGCACTATCACTTTGCACTTGAGAATAAAATAATTATTACGTGGTACGTCGAATTATTCGCGAGTTGAAGATTAGGGCGTTTACCTTACATACAATTCCGAAAGCCAGTATACCTTGTCGATTTAAAATTTCGTGATGCGCAGCTTTTCTATCGCACACTATGAATCGCTCTTATTATAAAACGTGTAAGGCTCATGATTCGCTTTCTATTCAGCTTTGGTCCACCATATGTGTTATATGTCTACTAAATACAGTGTCCACATTGACTTATCAATATATCGAAATTGAATACATTTTGTTGCTCTAATGAGGTTTCATTTCTTAAGATAGCGAGATTATTTCTGAGATAAATACATTTTCGGAGATAATCCGGTCAGGACTGTCCACTTCGAGGTCAGTCCTGTCAACCTTCCATACTATACGGCCTTGTGGAGTAGCACTAGATGACCTACGTATTGCCCGTACATTCGTCGATCTGTCCTCTTCTATTCCATATGGTATGTATAGGCTGTCATTTTCCTCACTCGAGGTTTCCAAAATCTTGCTGTACTGTGAGCTGGCAGGACTCTCCAGCCTCACATTTCCCGGGACCTCTTCTACTGCTAGACTTGCCTTTCTATTCCTCTGCAGATCCGCTGCTCTCGCTTTCCTTATGCGTCCATGCTTAGTACGATGCTTCGCCTTGTCCCCACTCGAGCAATGCAGCTAGCCCGTGGGGCTGCGCTGGCCGTGCAGCGTCACGATGTTGTTGTCGACTCTTTCTATGATGCTCTCTGTCTTCTCGCAGCATTGCTTAGTACGAGTATCCGTGCCCTTACCTCATTCACACGGCTTGGCGACGGAGCATTGCGGATCAGTAGAACGTTTGTTTGGCACGCGGCGGGCCTCGCTGACCCTCTCTTCGCTACCCTGTCTCTCTCTTGCCAACTAGCTTATTTCTTTTCTCGTCCTTGCGCCCTAGTGATAGCGTAAATATGACTTAGCGCATCGGGATTTGTATTTAATTTCTCCTGCTTTCTGCATTTTACCGAACCCATGCCCCGATATTACGTTCTTCCCTGGCAAGGGTAGAGATCTTAGGTCTTTCGACCCAGTAGGTCCTTAAGGGGTATGCGATGCTGTGGCATGTGCGTGTGTTGTTGCTTGTTCCCTCGTAGATGGAATATACCCTTGTATTCGCAATTATTGCTGCGCGAGCTGTGTGCTTTTCGCTGCTGAGGGGTACCAAGTTGCACTCCTGTTGTCATTGCTCGAGACGTTTAGACCTCCTGTTCATGCTCTTTGCAGTCACGCACGGTGCCTTGACCAGGCTGCTACGTACGGCCTTCACTATCTCCGACGGCTCGAGAATCACGGTCGACTATTCCACTTTTTCCTTGCGCTTAGAAACTTTTATACTTGCTGTGCGGCTATTACTATTTGATGGTGTGGTATGTGATTCCGGCATCATGCCTTGACTTATCTCGTTCTTCGTAAGTAGCCCGACGAAGTTGTTCTCCTTTACGGCATCCGTGGTAGATCTGTTTCCAGGAGGGAGCTTTATCTTCGTTCGTCCGTCGATCAGTGGTATGCTGTGGCCATACAGCTCGAAGCTCTATCCGATGAGGTCGTCCGCTTTGTGCTTCTTTATAAATTCGATTCGCAGCCCGTCCAAGTCTAGTGGCGTGTCGTCTAGTACTACGTGGAACTAATGTTTTACCGTGACTGTCGGAACTTAAAGGACGAGCTGAGACTTAGATAAGGGCGTGATTTTCACGGTCCCGATGCCTTGTAGTTCGTTGTCGCTATCTTCGATAACTGTGTCCGGCCGCACACAGCTTTTTTTAATAACGCTACACAGTGTACCAGGATCTACCTTCAAATTTAGTACAGCGCGCGGCGAATTAATTTCCAAATCATTTTCAGTTCCGGTCGGTGCCGGGAGAATTACCTGGAGCACTCGCTTCGTCTCTTTTTATAAAACCTATTCGCTTTTGAATTTCGCGTCCCTTTGATTATCACAAGCGTATGTAGTCTAAGTGTATCCAGTAATTGACTTATCCAGTGTTTGACTCACCCAGTGTTGGCTTGTCGTCATTCTTGTTGCTTGACTCTGGGCCTGTACTGCTTACTGCTGTTGGACTGCTGATGCCACTACATCTGTCCTTCGCCACTTTTTCTGTTTCTCCGTAGTCTATTTCTACACTCTTTTCGGAAGTATCCCCATTTCTTAGAATAGTTGCAATGTTAATTTGATTCACTGTCCGGCTTGCATCCGGAACTAATAGGGTTACGCATTCTGATCTGCGCGTGCCACCTTGCGCTGTATGTCCTGCATTCCCGTGATTTCATTCCTGTTCATCGATTGTCCATTGGTTACTCTTTTCAGCTGCACCATGTTGCTCCAGCTCGTTAGTGTCGCTTCTGCCGAAGTGTTTGATGTTCTTCAGGGCCAGACTTAGATCTAAAGGCCGTGACTGTTCCCTAGGCTGTAGCCTCAGCCCGTTCTGCGTGTTCTCTCGATGCGAAGGGGGGAACTCGATGCTCTCTAGGCATGCTCTCAACTTTGCGACCTCTTCTCGGATGGTCCGGATGAGTCCATACTCATCTGCTCCTGTCTCGCGCAGAAAATCGTAATATTCGTAATATTCAGTCGTTTCAGTGCTGTTACTGTTCCAGCTTGTCCGTATGGGCCATCAGGAATCGTTCCAGCACCGATGGTTGGTGGCACGCCCCAGCCTCCCTCGTGCTTTTCGGTATCGTAGGACCGCGCGGAGGCCAGTGGATTCCCCACTCGTTCGCGGACGTTCGATCTTTTCATCGACCAACGATTTCGAGACTCGATATCCTGGAGTTTTCCTACCACTCTCTTCGGATTAATTCCGAGCTGTGTGCCGAGACGTTCCGTAATAACCGCCTGACTGTCGACAGAAAGTCTTTCCATCGGCGAGAATCTCTGTAATGACTTACGCGTCCTATACGAAATATCGCTTACGGCTGCCTCTAACCCGGTCGTAACGCCGATCCCTTCGCTGAGCAAAGTCGAAACGAGTTTCCTCTGCATATTCGTCTCGCGTTGCTATCTCCCGGCATGTAATCTCTAGCGGGTACGGCGTTGCTCTAAATTTTTTTGCAAGAAATTTCCCTTGAGCAATGATATTTCTGCGGGAGGCAAAAGCGAGACAATTTTCTTTTCATTTATCGTTCTCTTTAGCAGTAAGCATGACCTGACTGGTTTTGAGTTTTTCGGACGGTATGTTTAGTAATAACAGTAACCGTCAATCATAGAAAGATGATCTTATAGACCGTCCTTTAGATGACGATCTCCTCTCGGGGGGCCTGTTGTCAACGTCCTTCCTGGTGTCTATACTTCGTATCGATGGTTGTCGGATTCGTCCTTCGGTGCGACGCTAATGATTGTGCGACGGCTTATTTTCAAGTTCACTCTCACGAACACTTGACTGCATACTTATGTGTTTCAGTTCGCGTTTTGGCGTATTTCGTTAACCCGAACTTCCGGCAATTCGCTGCGTGCTGTAGTGTACCGGCTGTCCGCTACACGACTACGCGTCGGATTTAACCGAATTTCCTTTACCGTTCTCGCTGGCTTCGGCATGCGCGAATATTTGTCATAACGCGGGGTATACTTTTGTATCCTACTTCACGTCTTTTCAATGTCACTTGTCCGTTCAAACTGTACGTATCACGTTCACTTAGGTAGATCCCACCCCTGCCACTAACATTTTATGCCGGTAAACGCGTAGTACGGTCGACAGTTTAATATTTAAAAGTCCTTACTGGGATCGTTTGCTGATAAGGATTTGAAACTTGCACGAACGAATAAAAATGCGAGGCTTATCAAGACTAAAAAATTTATTACAATCAACGGTTTATCTTCCATTTGGTTATTATAACGCAGAAATCATTACAATAAGTGTTTTATATTGGGTCCGGGAAAAAGTTCGTGACTTTTTTTAGTAAAATTTAACTGTTTTTCTTATAGTGTGAAAATGAATTTATTTAAACCAAATATGCTCCATTATTATTGACAATATTTCGCCATTTTTCGGGTAGAGCCATGATGACATCGATAAAGAACTTCTGTGGTTTCTGGTTGAAAAACTGAATCAAGTAGTTTTCACAGGCTTCTTTTGAAAGCAGCTTAATTCCATTGAGAGAGTTCTGCAGAGATCGGAATAAGTGATAGTCAGAGGATGCTATATCTGGACAATACGGTGGATGGATCAAAACTTCCCAACCAAGATTTTGCAATTTTTAACGGGTCATCAAAGAAGTGTATGGTCGGGCGTTGTCATGATGGAAGACAACACCTTTCCTATAAATCAATTCGGGTCGTTTTCTTTCAATTGCTTGGCGTAATCTCTCTAGTTGTCCACAGCAGAGTTAAGAATCAATCGTCTGACCAACTGGAAGTAGCTCATGGTGGACAATTCCCTTCCAGTCCCACCACACACACAACATCACCTTTTTCGCCTAAATTGACCTTCTCAAGGTCACGAAAAAAAACTTCAAAATATCATTTCAGACGTAAAATTTTCCGCTCTTTTCGAATCCGTTGTCAAAAATAGGGGTTCCCATTAAAAAAAAACCGCTCTGACCTTCAAATAACCTTGACAAGTAGTCTTAAGGTCAAAGCTAGTTACACATATAGGTGACCTCCATTATCTTAAACATTTTTTGTCTGAACCATTTTTCAGTATATGTCTTAGGTACAAAGAAATTTGGGTGCATAGATTAAAATGGCCCACTCTGTATATTATATATTTCGTCGATAGATTCTATTCTTATTTCTTTGGAAAAAAATCAAGGATTCTCTTTTGCTTCACACCAGAAGCTCATTTTTGCGCTCCCAAATCACGCGATCTTTTTAGGAGAAGCAGTTGCGTTGGGCAATATTCCGGCTGCTTTTCATACCACTCCATTGCTGTCTCGACAGCCTCGAACGCCTTACCATAAGAAGGCTTGTCTGAAGCATCCGTACTCTCGTCTCTGTCGTTATCCTCGGGATCAATATTTTCATAATGAAGAACTGAAGATACGATTTGATCGTCGGTTAGAAATTGATAACCCGGATCATCTGCGTCATCGTTGAGCCAATTTTCAGCGTCTTCATGGTTACAATCTGTAAGCCCCGGGATGGCGTTGAAGAGTTCGGTGAATTCATTCACGCCACTTTCCTCGGTATTGGAATTTTTTCTTTCGCTTTCTTCCGGCATTTCTTCTGAAGCTGGCCACAGTTTGTTTCACGCATTCTTTAAATTTGCCTCTGTTAGCGACACCCACGCATCAGCCAACATATAGCAGCAGTGTTTCAGATTCAGTGATTTCGCAAATGCAACAACGCTGTCTTCGGTGCCCTCTTCAGCCAGAAACAATCTTCTGAGAATTTGTTTCCTGTACAACCTCTTCATTTTCTCAATAACCCCTTGATCCATGGGCTGAATCAACGATGTCACATTTGGTGGATGATACCTCACCTCGAAGTCTGGATCGAGAGCGTCTAATACTTTGGTGGAAGGATGAGACGGCGCGTTGTCTAACAAAAATAACACTTTTCCAGTTTTGCGTTGAGCTTTGCGCCACTCTTTTACGTTCTTTATAAAATCATTTTCGTACCAATCGCAATATAATTTTGAATCCATCCAAGCACTCTTCTGGGCTTTATAAAATACAGTCAGGCCAGTAACATTTTTAAAGCAGCGTGGCTTCTTCGATTTCCCAATGAGCAATAGCGACAATATATGAGTGCCGGCTGCGTTAGCACTCGTCATAATCCTTACTCGTTCCTTGGATACCTTAAATCCTGGAGTGGCTTTTTCACGATGCGATGCGAGAGACCTTCGGGGAAGCGACCTCCAATTTAATCCAGTCTCGTCTGCATTGTATACGTCGTCTCTAGAAAATCCAGCCTCGTCCACGATTTTTTCAAATACCTGTTGAAAGCTCTCAGCAGTCTCCGAATCTGCCGATAACTTTTCTCCTTGGACCTGAAGTTCTCGAATCCCAAAGCGACTCTTGACATTTTTCAGAAATCCAGTACTTGCTTTGAAATCCGACAATCCACCGAGTTTAGTGTTTAAGTCAAGAGCCTTCTTACACAAGATCGAACCAGAAATCGGCTGTCCTAAGCTGCGCCTCTGCACAAACCACTCGGATAAAGCCTTTTCCAGATTTTGATTCTGCGCAGACTTAAAAGTTTTTCGTTTAGCACCATCTCCACTGTCCGACGTTGATATGAATGATAAAATCTTCTCTTTATTGTTTTTGATATCGGTTATTGTTGCTTTTCCAACATTATGAGCGAGAGCTAGCGATGCCCTTGTTTTACCATCCTCGAGCTTAGAAATAATTTCTCGCTTTTGTTCTAAAGTCAATACATGTCGTTTACGTTTAGATGAAGCACTGGGTGTTGAACTCATTTTAGATACACAGATTCGAATATAAATCGAACGGTAGTTATAAAAAAGCAACTGTTTTTCGCCTTTCTGCAGACGCGTAAAGACTGCCGAAGAAAGATAAGCCGCGAACGAGTGAGGACCGAAAGGACGGAGGGGCGGTATTGCCATGCAAGTCTGAGCTCGCTACGACGCGCAACAATGTAACGACAAAGTCGTTCGGAAAATCGAAAATTCGGATCAATCGAATCTGTGTTCGGATGATTGACGTTCGGATAAACAAAATCATCGTTCGGATAAACAAAATCATCGTTCGGATAAACAAAATCATCGTTCGGATAAACAAAATCATCGTTCGGATGATTGACGTTCGGATAAACAAAATCATCGTTCGAATGATTGACGTTCGAATAAGTAAAATCATCGTTCGGATGATTGACGTTCGGATAAACAAAATCATCGTTCGGACGATTGACATTTCGGATAATTGACGTTTCGGATAATTGACGTTTCGGATAATTGACGTTTCGGATAATTGACGTTCGGATAATCGACGTTCTACTGTAAATCCAACGTACTGGATGCACAGAATAATGGAGTTACTGTTGTTGGTGAGGATGGAATTGTCTCTGTGTTCAATGTATGAAGCGCAATAAGTGCTGGAATCATTAATTACAATGATTTGATCTGAACTCGGAGAAGCCTATTGACTAACGTACGACTCTATTTTTACGATATATTTATTACGATTTTCTGTTCTTAGTTTCCCTCAGGAGGGTTTTAATTGAGAGCAGAATGATTGCAAGGTATTAAGAGAACGAAATTAGTGAGGAGTTCCTCCTAGTTGTAAGATTGTATTGAGTAAAAGAGAGAAAGGTGACTATCAAGTATCGAGAGTAGCGAGGGTATATGCCTCGGTGATAAGCTATAGAATATTTTCTCGCGTCTCATTGTTATTAGTAGCGTTTGATATGGTCAGTAGCGGGTGGATATATATATATCGCGCTCGCTAACTATGATCCCCTGTCCTCGACCAAAATCGTGCTGATTGGGGGAAAATTGCTGTCGCCAGAGATGCGTAGCTAGGTCCGGTAAGTAAGACATCCTTGGTAATCATAACAGATGATTATCAAGCGGGACTGCTCGAGATCCCAATAGCAGCATAGATACGATGGCCGTGCCCGCTCGGGTGACTGGTAGCGACTCGAGCTCTCGTTGCTTACGAAATGGCATCCAGAAGACCGTTACGCCTTCTCTCTCGCTAAGTAGGAACTGGATTTCACTGCTATTTGCTGCCAATTTTCAGTGGAAAGCATTGATATTTTCTCAACTCATTATTGAATAGAGTGAGACGAAGGGTTCGTCTCATTGGTATACGCAAGAAATACACAGCGAAGCACCGGTACCACGCGTTACGCACACGACAAAGAACAACAAACCGAGGTACACGCGAGACATACATAACGCGGCATCTGTACTACGCAAGGCCAAGACTCTGAAGAACAGTGTACCGAGAACCAACTACCATTACTCGAGCTAAAGGTATTACAACAACTACAGTACCAAATAATGTATGGAAACGATTCAACGAGGGACACGTTAAATACAATAATCGAAGATGAGGCATTAACAGGATAAATGGGCTACAGGAGATGGGCTACAGAACGACTATCAAATATAGATATATCCTTTTATATAGGCAGAACTTCGAAGAAGAGCGGGGAAGCCAGTATAAAAGGGTACGAAATGTGACAATCGGGGAGCATTTGTTCACAGATTCTCGCCGATATCCAAGACCAGGTAGCCAACCAAAGGAGGGCATATCGCCACTCCAAGGACTAGGCCTGATACCTAGGAGGCAGCAAAGAGGAACATCCGAAGCCATCGAAGTCCAGCCACTGAGTCGCAGGAACATCCGAACTAACAGTGTTGTGTCGCGGAATATTCCACTTCACGTATTCTCAGGAATATTCCTTAGCTGACACAGCTAGAGATGGAATTCTAAAAGATAGCAGCATGAGGCGACTCGCTAGGCAATCTACGATTGGCTAAAGCTAAAGCTGCCAACCAAGGGATTTTGGCAAACGCAGTTGCTAACTGCTTTACTAAAATCAGCATTAAATTAGACTCAATAGAGAACGGTTGGTTCCTCGTCAAATGCTCGAAACTACGAATTATTGTACATTCCTTTATTGACTTTTAGATAGACAATGGAAAGTTACCGTTGCCTATAATAAATACTTTCATTTATATAAATTCGCGTTTTCATCGATAACTCGAGATCCATCTCCTTATCGGCAAACGATCCCAAAAAATAATAACTTTTTAATATTATACCGAATACCGAATAATCCAATTACCCGGTACCAGCATAACAACAGCATAGCATCCCAGACGACAGTACCTCACGGTGGAAAGATACCAATGTGGTATGAATGAAGCAAATTCAGGGGTCTAAAAACCCATAAAAATAGCTAGAGACGCCCCCGTCGTCATCTCGATGCGCCGATGCACCGAGGATGCATCTCGCTGACACCTCTACCGCAGTGGTGGCCAAGCAAGCGAGCAAGTAGCATAGCCAGGAGAGCTCAAGCGAGAGCTCCATCCCCACCACTGGTCCGCGATATATAAATATAGGGCACGGTAAATCCTAAAACGAAGAATGGTAAGATAGACCACGTTTACGTTGATAAATTATCGATGACGAAGCCGATATAACAATACTGTCTTACTTTCCGTAGTAATTCGATTTTTCATACCACTGGAGAAACTAGTTTATTAATTAAAAATCATGCATGAACTCGGGTAAAGCTTTTTGTAAGGCGCATGGTTGCCAAGAACCATTAAAAAGGAGTCAAATTCATAATTCTTAACGATATTTATTTTTTCTTTGTAGTATACTATTATTTATTATATCTTTTTGAATAAACCCTACTTTTACCCAATATTGAAGCTTGTATTAATTCCCTCCCTGCTCGAGTCCGAACTAAAACCCTTTTCAGGGTAATGTTAACGAAGAATACCGTTACAAGAGATCCTGACTATTGCTGAGCAAGAGAACTTTAGTATACAAAATTAATGTGTATGATATCTAACTAGGTCATCAGCTATTTGAGATTTTCCTAATTTGTGTATGTTCTTCGAGAACGAAGTATGTGTAAATGTATATTAATCTCATTTATCTATGAGGAATGTGATTTTTGTAGTGAATTTGATAACTGAATCACCTTAAATCTCTTGCTAATAGATTTCTTTCTGATTGTTATAAATTGCCGCGTAAGCATAATACGGTTTGTATGTCGGATGCTTGTTTTAAATGCCGACGAGAGACAGCTCGTGAGAAGCTTGAGGGCGTAGATTGTTCTAGATTCTTTCATCCTGGATATTATAAATACTACATAAGTAATAAAAAGGCTAATACCTGCTGTGTTAATAATCTAGGACGTTTATCCTCGAGTGATATGCAAAGTGCTGGAAATAGTTTAATGAGTGGATTCTTTACTCCAGCTGCGCTGACGCAATCAAATCCTACACTTAGCTCTATATTAGCGCTTCTCAACAAAATTGATACGACACGGAATGCTTTTATTAATCACCAAATCAATGTTAAGAATGAAATGGCGGGCAAGCTAAATTCTATCGCAAATATTGTTAAAACTGTAAGCGAGCGACGTGAGAAAGTAGCGAGGCTAGAGGCCAGTAATGTGTGACTTTCTAGAAAGAATGATTTGTTAAGTCAATCTTGTATAGATTGTTGTATAGTCAACCTGTCAACACGTTGGCTGAGATTACTACAAGTATTGCTCGTATATATAGATATAGTTGCTAGTATTGCTAGTAGTTGGTAGAAGTTTTCTCATCTGAACATCATGGAAATATATTCGCAGCACCTCACGGACACTCAACTCACGCGAGAGACGACAATCTTTCTTTCGCTTGGCTGTAGCGTCGCTCAACGACGCTTTCGAATAACTTAGCCATCTTACTAATTTTCGGTACTCTCATGAAAACTGGCAAGTAAGTATCACCTGCCTCTACTCGATTGGACATATTCTCGGTATGGTGGCACCTTGACAGTTTACAAAAATTCAAGCAAGGTGAGGTGGAAAAATATAATTTTGTGCATCCTCAAATGTATCAGCTTGCGGCGTGGTTTGCAGCACGCGCTGCTTCACGCTCTCTCACCCTTTATTAAATACGGCACATAATTAATACAATTGTACGTGCAACTCACCCAGTAAATTCAGTGCTCAGTTTTTATTTATATTATTATATTTTTGTAGTTTGTTATTTTCAGTGATTATAAACCATTTTCCCTTTCAACATCTTTCGTCTGGTTATTTTTCCCTGTTACGAGTGAGAACTCATTCTTTTCCAATATATTGCAGCTCACACATATCAGAACATCAGAATTCTCAAACAAATACAGGGTGTCCGCCGGGAAGGTACACTACTTTGTTTGTTTATAATTTTTGATTAAATGAAAGAGAATGGATCTTATATTGATAAATGTTTTATTTAATGTCGGCAATTATGTATGGAATACAATATCAGATAAATGTCCGCCTCTGCTAGCCTCACAAATGCGAGCCCTTTTGAGCACATTTTTCATTACATTCTCACACATTTCACGCGGTATTTCATTAATTTCATCACGAATATTTTGTTTGAGTTGCTCAAGCGTTTCTGGTTTGTTTGCATAAGCCTTGCTTTTTGGATATCCCCACAAAAAGAAGTCCGGAGCAGTCAAATCAGGCGACCGTGGAGGCCAATCAACATCACCATTTTTTGAAATAACTTGTTGTGGAAAGAGGTCTCGCAGTAATTCCATTGTAATCCTGGCTGTATGCGATGTGGCACCGTCTTGTTGATACCACATGTTAATCAAGCCCAAAGCATGCAGTTGTGGCGTTATAAAGTTTTCAATCATATCACGATATCGCTCCCCATTCACAGTTACCGTTACGCCGTTTTGATTTTCAAAGAAGTAAGGTCCAATGATTCCTCCTGACCAAATTGCACACCAGACTGTCACTTTTAATGGATGCAAAGGTGACTGATGAATAATTTGAGGGTTTTCCATTGCCCAGAACCGACTATTCTGTTTATTCACATATCCATTTGTTTCTCCCAAAAATTTCACGTAACTTTCTCATCGTCACAATAATCGATGATTGATTTTGATAAAATGTTTTAACGATTAAAACACGTTGGTTTATCGAATATTTTTCCATAATAAATTTGCCACGTGTCTACTTCACGACTGCCAAATATGAACTGTCAAGACTAACGTTTACCAAAATGGCGGCACAACAAAGTAGTATACCTTCCCGGCGGACACCCTGTAGATAACACCCAATTTACCTATTTGAAATTAAGACCATGTATGTTGTAACGAGTCTCGTGACCTGCGTTGATCCAGATAGCTAACGCAATAAAAAACGCTACTATAAAGGCAAGCTCTATATGCCACTAATAATACTAGGCGCAGTGATGCCAGACGACAAGGTATTCCCTCACTGCATCCATTATGTTGCCCGCGCGAGGTGCGCAAGGAGAAGACAGACATTCCGCTATCTCGCTCGCTACGCCCCGCCCACTTCACGACAGCCACTACACAGGCTTTTATGAAATCAATGTTATTAAATATTATATAATATTATATAATAATCCTAATTTCCAACTCCAACACCCCAAGTCCTCGCGGATGGTTACAAAAGCCCATGCACACGCGTGCTGAGCCCTAGTCCCATGGAACTAATTATTGGGTCTGGGAAAAAGTTCGTGGCATTTTTCCTGATAGATGGCATCAATTGCAAATAATTCAAGAAACACAGATCGCAGCGACACCACTAAACGCTCATTGGAAAGGTGACAGTTCGAGCGTTACTTTGAGTGTATAAACATCGAGATTGGTGCAGTGGTTGGAAAGTTGTTTGCGTTTGAAAATGGAGAAATGTAATGAAACATTGCGTTATATTTTGCAATATTATTACAACAAAAGGAAGAACGCTACGTTTGCTTGTGCAAAAATTTGTGCTGCGTACGGTGAAGGTACTTTATCAAAATCTGCTGCGCGGAAATGGTTCGCTTGCCTTCGGTCTGGTAATTTTAATACATATTATTATTTCTCTTTAAAATTCAAATCTATTTTCCTTTTGCGCTGTTAACCTGCGGAATTTTCCATTCCATTGGATTTCGCTCAAGGCAGGAAACGAAGTGCAATGCTCTGTCGCTTGATCGCCATCGAGCCCACCGAGAAATGCTGAGGCGCTTGAGGTGACTCGCCTGGTGATCGATGACGGGCTAATGCAATATCGCAAACGAATAATTTTCGTCAAACGCAGTTAGCAACTGTATTTACGAAGATCAGTCTTAACGCAAATTCGAAATCGAACGGATGGTTTCTCGTCGGAAGACTGAAGAATTCAAAGACAATGTATTGGGTCTAGGAAAAAGTTCGTGGCATTTTTAACGCTGCGCAGGCTTGTGACAAAATTTGTGCTGTATATGGTGAAGGTACTTTATGAAAATCTGCTGCGCGGAAATGGTTCGGTTGCCTTCGGTCTGGTAATTTTGTGTGAAAGATGAGTCACGCTCTGATCGTCCAATCACTCAAAAAGCTGATGAAATTCTTGAAAACGTCCAGCAAGATAAGCATATCAGCAGTGTTGATATTGGTATGGAGCTAGGCATTGACCACAAAACTGTTTTGAACTATTTATACAAAGCTGGCTACACAAAGAAGCTCGATGTATGGGTTCCTCATGAGTTGAACGCGAAAATCATGATAGACCGAATTAACATCTGCGATGCGTTGCTGAAACGCAATGAATTCGAGCCATTTCTGAAACGTGTTATAACCGGTGATGAAAAATGGATCACGTACGATAATCGGAAGCGTCAAAGATCGTGGACAAGGCATGGTGAACCGACACAAGCGTTCGCGAAACCAGGATCGACGGCAAAAAAGGTGATGCTGTGAGTGTAGTGGGACTGGAAGGGAATTGTCCACCATGAGCTACTTCCAGCTGGTCAGACGATTGATTCTCAACTCTACTGTGGACAACTAGAGAGATTACGCCAAGCAATTGGAATAAAATGGCCTGAATCGATTAATAGGAAAGGTGTTGTCTTCCATCATGACAACGCCCGACCACACACTTCTTTGATGACCCGTCAAAAATTGCGAGAGCTTGGTTGGGAAGTTTTGATCCATCCACCGTATAGTCCAGACATAGCACCCTCTGATTATGACTTATTCCGATCTCTGCAGAACTCTCTCAATGGAATCAAGCTGCTTTCAAAAGAAGCCTGTGAAAACCACTTGATTCAGTTTTTCAACCAGAAACCACAGAAGTTCTTCACCGATGGCATCATGGCTCTACCCGAAAAATACCGAAACATTGTGTATAATATTCGAGCATATTGGTTTAAATAAATTCATTTTCACACTATAAGAAAACCAGTTGAATTTTACTAAAAAAAACGCAACGAATTTTTTGCAATAGTAACAGAGAGACAAGTCACCACTCTCAGAAGCACGGTCGTGAAGCGACAAATTGGATTTCCATCGAATCAGTTCATCCACAATATTTAACAAAAAATATGGGACTGGTGACAACAATAAATTCTTTTAGATCACTCTCCACACACACCATGGCCCTACGAGTTCTGCCTGATCTGGCGAATTAAATAAAAATCACAAAAAAGACATATAAGATGGAACAAGCATAAATAAATAAGATTCGAAAACAGACTGCTCAGGATAGCTAAAATAAGTAACGTAACAAATTGTCAAGAGCTAAAACGCACGTCAGAAATATCATAGATCACGGAAATTTGAATAAAAATAAAAAAACGAGAGAACAGAACTCGATCATGGAAAATTAAATAACGAACAATATGAGCCAAACGCAGTCAAATAAATAACTAAGACCAATGTAATCAAATAAATAACATGAATAACATTAAGTATCTCAGGATAGATCTTTGCTTTCTAGACTCACTCTCTCTCTCTCTACGGTTAGTTTGATTAGTTCGACCCGAAAAAAAAAAACAAGTGTCATCCAAAAAATCAAATGAGAACGCGACTCTCTCAACGGTATTCTTAAAGTCACATACGCGCGTCTCTTACACCCGATATCGCCCTCGTGTTACGTCATACTCGCTCTGCATATGTGAACTCTCACGTGCTCAAATTTACAATAATAAAATATTTTAACAATAAAGCAATGGAACCCCTTCGGCGAGCCTTACGTTCTCGTGAAGCAAATTATTTATAAAATAGTGATACCGGGCGGTAGCTGTTTGACCGCTATAATAAAATACGTTAAATTTCCGGTACGATAGAGTGCCGTCACAACAATATCCATCGGGTGTTCTCACTAACAATACTGGAGCTTACTCCCACACTCAAACCAGAGATGAACGACGGCCTTACCGAAAGTTTGCAACGACAGGAGCCTCTCGAGAAAAAGTTTCGCAGTGGTCCAGAATCACAGTGGGCAGACGTCGGTCCTCACCGGACAGACACGGAAGCGGATACGGTGATAACGTCCTAGTTCTTTGGTATGCTATGCAAGAGTCCCCGACAATACGTTGACCATTGTCGTTTGAGCCGATCAACTCTTACCCCTGAAATCTCGATGACCAGTAAAATTCAAAAGGCCTATGTAGTACTCGCTCCTAATTTACATGTGAGGACTGTCAACAGTACCAGCGGAACCCAGGTTCCTCGAGCGCAGCAGCAATTGGCAGCAAGATAGACTCGACAGCATAGAGTAGATCGAATGCCGTCGAGGATGATTGCAGCTTCCGGTTCCCTGATGATGCTAGGATGGTCTCAGGCGAGATCCTCCCGACGTGAGCACTAACGAATACCGAATAATCTAATTACCCGGTACCGGCATAACATTTGGTGGCAGCGGTGGGATCTGCCGAAGTTAAGTGATTCGCGATTTATTAGGACAAAAGTGTTTTGGACAAAGTGAAGAGCGACACTAACGTGACGACTACAACGCGTGCAAGGACACCAGTGTAGTTCGTGAAAACCCGACTAATCTAACGCGAAGCCGTGAAAAAAACGTCGGTGCGGGGTGAGGTATCGGTCAACCGTTTAAAGTCCCGATTGACGGTGTCACGTCAAGTCGCGGAGAATCACACAAAGTGTGCAACCGAGTACGCACAGCAGCTACTCGAAAAGAAGCCATCGCGCAATTATTGTCGACGCACCAAGGACGAACCCAGGAACCTACGAAGATACGGGTCAACGGTACCAGGGAGGATAACTGGACCAGCCTTCGAGGGAAGCTACGAGACAACAGGTCTACAACACTGGAGGAACTGCACCCGAGAACAACAGGATGGAAAGGGCCGTCTACCAGATCATCTTTCTGTAAGTGGCGGTTCCTTTATACTTATACATATAGCCAATAAACCGAAGCCAGATAGAAAAAATTTTTTGGAATTTTTTTGGGAAAAATATCTCTTGAGATTTTGTGGGAATATTCTTAAGTAGAGTTCGCCGCGAAATGAGCGAATATGTCAGATCCTAGAGGAGCCCGACCTAGAAATGGGGGCAATTCGCTAGAGACGACGTTGCCCAGCGAAGAGGTAGACCCTACAGCTGGATTAGCCGTGGCCGTAGGGGACATAGTTTACGAAGCGCGCAGGGCGCTATTCGAGCTCTCGCCGTCGGGGCGAATCCCTTCGTCCAGACAAGGGGCCCTGGCGGACCGACTGATGGCCCAGTTTGGCGTAAACCTACGTAGGGGTGTGTCATTCGGGGATTTTGACAGCAACGTTAGCAACGACGTTTTTAATATGGCCACTGGCGAGCGAACGCCCGAGCACTTCACCGAGGACATGGTTGACCGGGAAATAGAGAGTATGCATACGATAGATCGCGTAGGATTCTCTGCAGCTACCGGTGCGACAGCCCGGTCGGTACCGGCAAGGGTACGCGATCGGTTGGAGGCAGTCGACCGAAGCCAACGCGAGTTGGAAAGAGCTCGACGCTGGTGCGAGAGGCTGCAGCGGGAGCACGATCGAGGCCAACGCGAACTCGATCGCGAGCTCAGGGAGGCCGAAACACCGTCAGCAAGACGGAATTTGGCAGATACGCTAAACGAGGTTGGAGCAGACGAATACGAACTCATCCACTCCTTACGAGAGCAAATTGCCGAGCTCCAGCGACGGTTAGGTGAAGCAGGGATGGAAGACATCCCGCCCCCGCACTGCCCCCGAGACGCACGCGGTTCGAGGAGACGCAGAGGCCCTCAAATATGCTCAGCCTTAGTCTCGGTATAAAAATGGTGAAACGTCCGACGGCAAAGATTCGAAGGCATTGCCGCTCTTCTTAAAATCCTGCGAGACGATATACCGCAGGGTAGCAGAGGAGGAGCATGACACCCTCCTGGAGTTGATAGTCATGAGTAAGCTAGAGGGTGCGGCAGCAAGCCAACTGCAGCACAAAACCATCAGCACCATGGCGCAACTCAGGAGCGAGTTGGAAGCGTTGTATGGACAACGGAAGTCCCTGGCCACGCTGCGAATGGAGTTCAGCTCCCTCCGGCAGAGACAGAACGAGAACATCGTCGCATACGGGGCAAGGACGGAGAGGATCACGGTAGACATCGCCGAAATACTCTGCGAGCCGTTGCAAACAGAGGATCAAAAAAAAAAGTGCTGGTGCGTGCTAGAAATTACCAAACGCTGTATGACTCTGTGGCCGGAGCCATAGAGATAACCAACATGGTGCAGCCTAAGGGAAGGGCAGGTGGAGCGTCGAGCCACCCCAGAAGGTCCCAGGGCGCACCATCCCGGCAGGGCGAAAATTGTTTCTTCTGCGGGAAAGCCGGACACATGGCACGAGACTGCACCCGGAGATCGGGAAGAGTGAGTTTGCCAATGCCTAGCGAAAACAAGTCCATAAACAACGTGGACATCGTATGTAACTACTGCCAGAAGAAGGGCCACGTGTGGAGGGACTGTAGGAAAAGATTGTCACAAAATAAGAACGAGCCAGCGCAGACGCCAACGAGATAAGGAAAAAACTGCGTTTTCCACTCCGCTGGGCCATTTTGAGTATAACCGAATGCCTTTCGGACTCAAAAACGCGCCACCGACCTTCCAAAGACTGATGAACTCGGCGCTGGCTGGACTACAAGCAGTCAAGTGCTACGTGTACCTCGATAACATCGTGATACATGGAAAAACATTCAAGGAGCATAACGACCGGCTGAAGGAAGTACTACAGCGACTAAGAGAGGCAAAATTGGCCGTGCAACCCAGCAAGTGCCAATTCCTGTGAAAGGAAACGCAGTACCTCGGCCATCTAATCTCAGGAGAGGGAGTGCAAGCGGATCCCCAAAAACTAGAAGCGGTAAAGGAATTCCCGGTGCCGAGAGATGTAAAAGGAGTTCAATCCTTCCTCGGACTAGCCGGTTACTACCGAAAATTCATCAGAGATTTTTCGAAAACTGCCAAGCCGCATTCGAGGAACTAAAGACTGCACTTACCACGGCCCCATTATTACAGTATGCGGACTTCGAAAAGCCGTTCGTCGGGACAACCGACGCTTCAGATCGGGCGCTCGGCGCGATACTCTCGCAAGGTAAGATCGGAGAAGATTTGCCAATATGCTACGCGAGCCGCACTATGACTAAAGCAGAGTTGAATTATACGACTACGGAAAAGGAACTACTTGCGATAGTATGGGCCCTAGCTCAATTCCGGCCATATATTGACGGTACCCGTTTCACAGTAGTCACGGACCACCAACCACTCACCTGGCTGTTCGGAGTAAAGGACCCAGGTTCGAGATTGATGCGTTGGAAAATTCAATTGGCGGAACATGAATTCAACGTAGAGTACAAAGCTGGAAAGCGCAATACGAATGCAGATGCGCTAAGTAGAATATACCTTACTACGAGAGCCCAAGCAAGAGCGAGAAGCGAAGTCCGTATGTCGAAAGAGGACAGCACGACGGGGCAAGTAGGCACAACGAAGGACCGCACAAAGCGGACAGCCGAAGATACCCCTTATAACCATGGTAGCTCGCTGGAGCGAGAAGTCGAGCTGGCCCGCGAGAGAGACGAGGACAGCAAGCGCCCAGGTACGGACAGCCGCACAAAGCGGAGAGCCGAGAATACCCCGGGCCAACCTAGCAACGCGGCAGAGAGAGAGGCCGCGCTGGCCAATGCGCCAGAAGAGGATAGAGAGATTTGCAGCGTGCATGCAGATCGATCTACTGAACCCCACAGCCCCGCCGAAAAGCCGTGCGGTCGGGGAAGGGGCAGACCACGCAAGCTAGCAACACAAGCCACTGGTAAGACTGCGAGCACCGCTGACAAGGATGGAGCAGGCCCAGCACAGCATGGCGGATCCGCGAAGCGCGGAAGGCCGCGAAAAGCAACCGTTGCAAGGCCGCTCGAGAGAGAGAGCGACCCAACGGCGGAGCTTACGGTGGGCACGCCGAGCGAAGAAATTGCGGACAGAGCACCGCAAAGGCCTGCTGAGGAAGCGAGGCACGGCGGGGCCCGTGGGCTACGAACTTCCAGCAGCGCGGACAATGACAGCGTTATAAAAGAGTATAGCGACTGCCGCAGTGGCGTAGCCACTCCTTCTGCCGATGACCGCCAGAAAATAATTAGAGAATACCACGACACCCCCCTAGGAGGGCATCAGGGTATACGGCGTACGTTACATCGGATCCGGACCAAATACGACTGGCCCGGCCTGAGAAGAGATCTAGAAAATTATATATCGTCATGTGAATCCTGTCAAAAGAATAAAATCAGGAAAAGGGAACAAGTGCCGATGGTGGTAACGGACACCCCATCGAGGTCATTTGAAAAAGTTGTGGTCGACATTATAGGACCGCTGCCGGAAAGCGACTCCGGGAAAAAATATATACTTACAATTCAAGACGCACTCACTAACAAGGAAAGGTACTTTGGTGTCCCCCTCCGATTTTAATGCAACTCACGTATGTTGTAGAGCATCGAAAACTAAAAGACACGTATTTTTTTTTATCGGCGGAAAAACATTTTTAAGGGGTGAAATCGCCCTTCAAAAATAGCATGTCGAGGGGTGATTTTGCAGTTTCACCCAGAAGGCGTCAACCGATTTTAATAAAACAAAAACCAAAATACTCCTCATTGAAGACAATAAAAATTCCACGTGGAGTTGAAGAAAAAAATTCATTTTTAGGGGTGAAACTGCATAATCACCCCTATTTTTGAAGGGCGATTTCACCCCTTAAAAATGTTTTTCCGCCGATAAAAAAAAATACGTGTCTTTTAGTTTTCGATGCTCTACAACATACGTGAGTTGCATTAAAATCGGAGGGGGACACCAAAGTACCTTTCCTTGTAAGTACAGCGCAGCTATCCCACTTCCGAACCAAGAGGCCCCGACAGTAGTAAAGGCGCTCGTTGAAGAATTGATCTGCCGGCACGGGACACCGGAAATAATATTATCTGATCAAGGCACGAATTTCCTCAACTCGACCTTCAAAGAGATGTGTCGACTGCTCCGAATCAAGAAAATACAAACGACTGCCTACCACCCAGAATCAAATAGCGCACTAGAAAGATCGCATCGCACCCTCGCTGAGTACCTGAAAAATTTTATAAATAAGGATCAAGGTAATTGGGACGAGTGGCTGCCGTACGCGATGTTCACGTACAACACCACTCCACATACGGGGACCGGATTGTCACCCCATGTATTGGTGTACGGACGCGAAGCGGAGTTACCGACCGCCGTGAAGCAGGAGCCCCGCCGCACCTATGCGTACGACGACTACGTCCAAGAGTTACGCGAACGATTACGCGCCGCATGGACGGTAGCTCGCGAGAATCTAAAAGGCGCGAAAAGACGGTCGAAGACAGCGTACGACCACGGCGCGCAGGTGCAGGAGTACTGTGTCGGCGAACGTGTACTCCTTCGTGACGATACGGTGCGCAGGGAGCGGTCGGCCAAGCTGACCCCGAAGTGGACGGGACCCCACGAGATTGTGGAAGCAAGACCTCCCATTAATTACATCGTCCAGAAGGGACGGAAAACTCAGACGGTACACGCAAACCGTCTAAAGTTATATATCGAACATTAAGTACTAAATAAATGTGGGAGAGGAGCTCCACGGAGCACAAGGAAAGGAACTCCAATGAAATAACGACGAATAAATAATCAACGGAGAAAGAAGAAACCTTACCACGAAATCAAGCACTTCGGGGGTCAGGTCTGCCCCCCCCCCCCCCGCCCTGCAAACCACAGCTCCATAGAACCTCGAAAAGTGGAAAGAAATGGACGACGACATTAAGGGTCGAAAGCAGATCTAGTAATGCTAACATCACGGGACAAAACCCGCGAGACCGCTAGAGAAAAGAAGGGGTACTACCGCAGTAAGCATTCTCACGTTTTTCTCCTACCTCCTTACAGGTTGATAGCAGCAAAAGATGGACTAGCAAACCCCACGCAGCATCATCCCGACTACATGGTCAGCGCGTTTACAAGCACTCCAGGCATCTACTACGAAGAAATAGGAAGCCTCAAGATAATCCAGTCGACATGGCGGTTGATCGTCAGGCTGGACCTTGCCGCTCTAATGCACCGAGAAGCAAAAATCAGCACAAGTCTACAACGCCTCACGGAGCTGTGCAAAAACGAAACCCGCATCAATGACATATGCCCCATTCTCGACGATTCCGTACTTAGAATGAAGAGAAGGATAGAGATGGGGGTACCGACAATATTTGACCTCCTCGGGACGCGTCCCGTTCGAGAACGCAGAGGGTTAGTAGATGGCCTTGGAAGCATAATCAAGGCCATCACGGGAAACATGGATGCCGCCGACGCACAGGAACTCCACGATGAGATAACGCACCTTAAGGCGTCCCATCAGACCTTGAAGGAAGGGCTGAAAAACCAAATACAGGTTATCAAAACCACTCTCAGCCTATTTAATGAGAGCGCCCATCACATACAGGCCAACGAGCGGACTCTACAGGCCTAAATGCAGCATATGAACAGCACACTCGACAGAGAGGTATACTACGTAAAGAGACGCCAACACCTAGACGAAACGCTCGACGCAATGAGTATTGCGGTCGAAGCATTACTCAGCGACGTACAGGAGTTAGTGTGGCTGGTGGACGATATAGCTAGCGGTAAGCCCAGAGCAACGTCCCTGCCGCCACGCACACTCATAACACACCTTGTCGAAGCACTTCCACACCTACCATCAGGCAGTAGTTTCCCAGTCGCAATAACGCATGACCAAGTGCTAACACTTATGCGACTGCCAGATACCAGGGCCTACAGCGAAGGCAACGCAGTAGTGCTCGTGCTGGATATACCGCTGATCGGGCAGCAACAGTATAGTATACAAAAAGTATACCCTATACCTATGCGCGCTGACAACGGCAAATACTACTACGTGGATGCGACAGAGACCCACGTAGTAATAGATCTCGAGAACCGTCAATACTTGAGGATGACGTCCGACGACATAAAAATTTGCAAAACACTGGGCAAGTCATACATCTGCCCACCCACGTTTCCCACGATTCCGATTACGAACGATGCTCCTTGCGAAGTCCTCATTTACGCAAAAATGAACACTAATAACGGCAAAAAATGCGGAAAAGGGTCATCGATCTAAACCATCCCCTCATCATCACAATGCAACAGCGAGGGCGATGGCTGTACGTCGCGCCAACACCTGAACCTGTAGGAATAAGTTGCGAAAAAACTACTCCCACTCAACACGAAATATTACACAATTCACGCATACTGGCTTTGGTAGGCGTATGTATAGTAACCGCCCAAGATTTCAGCATTAAAACCATCGGGCGGACCTCCCAGATCATCCGGGAAAACTATCTCCCATCGTTCAATTCAACATTAACGGTAATTGAAGCCCAGGCGCTCCCTACGCAGACAGAGAGGACAATTCCATTAAAGAGCGTGCTGCGAGACCCAGAAGAGCTTCAAAAACTCGGAACTCGAGCCGACCAAATCATGGACAGCCTCAATACTGCCGAAGACGGGATGCAACACATCCACAATATGAGTTTCTACTCACTGGGTGCAGTAGCACCAATAGCCTTGGTTGGCTTTGTTCTGTTTAAATGTTATAGGTATCAACGAAACCGAACACCAACAAGGACAAGCGAGGCAACGACCCCGGCAGCAGCCGAGGTAAACATCAACCTCGAGCCGATCCGACGACAACAGCCAGAAGAGCAACCGCGATCCGAGCTGGCCAGGGTATGCACCCGTGCCCACAACCGAAAACGACTCGCTCGGCACGAAAGACGATAAGAAGCAAAAGTAAAAACTTCATCGTTACAAATGAAAAAATGAAAAATTTTATTGTATTGTTATATAACTTCAAACGGGAAACCAATCGAAGAAAAAAATTTTCCTTTTAAGGGGGGAGGGTACCGAATAATCTAATTACCCGGTACCGGCATAACAATGGATTACAATTTAGTCATTTACAATAAAGAATTAAAAGAATTAAAAGTTGTAGAATAAAAATAACAGGCTAAGATTACTGTCAATAAGTGAATTGTCGCGATAAAATGACAAAATCTATAAACTTTGTTATTGTTACGTCCTGACGTAACGTCGCATTTATATATTTTTATTTTAATTACATTAAAGTTCTTCTGTTTTAGTTTCGCTACTGTCAAAGTAACTTTTTCACATTTTTCTTTTATTTTCGAATTTCTTAAGAGAAAAGGAGAGGGATTTTAACTACAGAGGTCGGAGCAGGGTGGAGATGCGGCTCTACCGACCGTCTCCCGGGAAAATTAATCTTGTAAAGGTGGAATTTTTCAGCGCTCCCGGTCAAACGGCAAACGTTCAAAGCATGGGATTGACGGCGTAGACCCGGTTATCGACTGCTATTTATGGATCTATGATTCAGCGCAGCCTTACCCTCAATCCTAGACCAGGGGTTCGGCTAGTCGCCGCCGGGGCGTTGTTGGTCATAGGGGAGCGGTTGCGGGGAACGTTATCACGTGACCAGGCGACCGCACCCTTTCTTCCCGCTCTTGCCGGAAATCTCCTCTCTTGCTCTATCTCTTTACAAAGATGATGAAATCATGAACAATTATTATTTCAGCGAAACAATTAACAAAAATGGCGGGACTATTGATATAAACGAAAGATTTATGACCATTAACGTGTTCACACGAATACTTTAGGCAAAATATCAGCAGCAAAGAGAACAATTATGCTTCCATATGGAAAGTTCCCAGGGCTGTCACTCGAAAACGAGTACAATCCACATTGAATTAATGAGCTTACCAGTTGTAAATCGCGTAATAGAAGAAAGATCAGTATATCAGGATTAATTTCCTTTTTCTCTTGAGATTATATTAATAAGTCTCTCGTAAAATATTGGAATTTATAGTAAAAATATCATCATATATATATAGAATATGTTATGCATATATAGAAATGATGAAGGAAGTATTAGGATTAATTTACAGTAAAATAGCGAAAAATAGACAAAACGATAAAGAGATGAGACTGAATTGAGTTGCAATGAAGCTTCTGCTGCAGGAAAGCGAGGCTGGCCGACTCTCCACGCTTCAATAAACGCCTTGGCGCGAGGGCTGAACGGCGATCTAGCTGACTTGCATACGGACGAAATGTACGAGTAACCGAGTCGGACGAGTCGCTGTCAAGTAAAATACCTTCTCTCTCTCTCTCTCTCTCTTTCTCTCCCTCGTTTCTATAACACGAGAACAATTGTCTCACTAACAAGTTATTTAAGAAAAAGGGCGTAACTATAAGTAGAGTAATTATAAATTAAACCAATAACCAATAATGATTAGAATAAGCCATAATTCAACAAAAATATTTATACTAATAAAAGATTAACCCAAAAATCAGCTTGCATACGACAAGTTCACGACAGAATCTGTAACAAAATTATTACTAGTGGTTTGATGCGGAGGATTTAATTAAGTTCCGTACAAACCCTGAAATTTAGAGCCATTACCATAGACACATCTACACAGAAGTGAGCATAAGGATATTACCTAGACTAAGAAACTATCGAGAGTAGGCCAAGAAGCGGGGTGGTAAAAATCGCCTCATTTTCAGGGGAAACACGCTTCGAGCGCATTCCCTCACCTAATCGCGTGGACCTCTGTGTATCACATCGCGCGACAAATTAGAGCGCGCCATACCGATGCACTTGCATAGATCTATGGCTCTGCATCTCGGGAAGCTACTCTGCGGGGTGAAGGGGATGAATACGTGTATGATTCAGACAGACCACGGGGAAATTCTCATAATCAGGATAGGTTTGTTTCCCTTCTTTTCTTTTAACACGCTTGACGACAAGAATGTTCGACGCTCAGAAGCCCTATAAAAGGCCGCGAAAATCGGCCGGAGACACAGTTTCACGGGGAGTAAAGGAGACAGCTTCACGGGGAGTAAAGGAGCCACAGTTTCCCGGGCAGTAATTAGTACTGTTTGCCAGGGAGTAAAGGAGGACAGTTTCACGGGGACCGAGTAGTACAGTTCAATAGTTTTTCACGACGGCTCAGTTTCACAAAGTATAGTTTCAAGTAGTACAGTGTACGAGTACAGTACTTATAATTATTAACGCGTGCGAAATCGGGAATATTGAACGTGCAATATTCGACTATTCATGAAATTTTATTTCAATAAATAATTATTAATACGCACCAACGCATACGTTCGATTTTGAGTTTGTCCGATTACACCAGTCTACGTCCAACCAACGTTCAACAGCAAGAACCACAGCAACAAACAACCGTAAGTACAATTTTCTTTAACCAATCAAAGTAAAATCTTGCTCCGCGTAAAATTGTCATTCAAGTCCCATCCCATTATTCGTGAAATGATTATTCCGAACAAAGAACATAGCGCACTTGAGTCCTACCCCGAGTAATTTTCCGCGAGGTTAGACTCAAAATCGGGCTTGCGTCTTCGGTATTTTCTCGTCGGGTGTGGTAAAGTGAGGATTTATTCTCCTTGACCAGAGTACGGAAAATATACACTGAAACGTCCATCTATCTATGTTAAGTTCGTGGGTTTCGTAAGATAGGCCGCAATTTCGACGTAACATTATATAAGTATCCGTGTCATTGACATGAAAAGATTTAAACTTTCCTAACTCTTACAGAAAAACCGCTAAAACGTCATGAATCGTTTACATCTACTAATTTTAAATACGTAAAAAAAATACAAAATTTCAGTAATTAATTAAAGGAAACATGTTATTGGTTGGTTGATAGAATACTGAAATAACTGTAAGTTAATTTATCAATAACTTTGCATTAAAAAGTAGCGGTGACATAGACAGTGACGTCACGCGCCACCTGACTGCCAACCAGTCGGCGGGTCTGGCGGGTCTGATATTGATATTGGCGGAACATACCACACGTGGTAGTAGGGGTTCCCAAAAATACCGAATCGGTCCTTTTTCCCTCAGGCTAGTATCACTGATGAGGCGCAAGCTTTTTGAATTCAATTCTCAAAAAGACAGGATGCATTTTTACTGACGGGAGTGGCCTCACGTCGCTAGCCCAACGATGAAACAATACGGGCTGGTACTTAAGAAAGGATTCACTCGTTAATTAAATATGGCGAAGTTCTTGGCGTGGACGAGAAGCATCGCACGCTATGCGTAATGACACGATAAATCACGAGACGATATCGAGGACCCTTTGAACATAAAAATCAATTATTGTTAAAAAATTTGTATCGCGACGGTGATTCAATCGTCTCGACGAACCGTTAGGACTCTGATGTTTAATACTTGACGAGAAGTATTCTCGTCTCGTCGTTTGCAGAAAGCCCAAATAAATGACAATAAATGGCAACAATAACAGTTAAATAGGCCTGGCGGTACCTCTCAGGAATAAAAGAGTGAATGTTATTTTACTCACCAATCGAGCGCGTTGCTCCGTAACTTGGACAGGGTACGAATTGTTCTTCTGTCCTTTCATTCTTCTTTATTGTTCGAGCTTGACGATTCCGATTTTGAAGAAGGACAATTCATTTTCCTAGTCGGCTTTCTATCATAGCGTGCAGCCAATTAATGGAAGACAGGAGTGCGGGGAGAAGGAAGAAACTTCTCCTCGCTTACTATATAGCAGGTATTTTCTCTACCTTGCACTTCGCTGCGCTAGACGGCGTGTCGCCTTTCACGGTTTCACGTAGTCGCACGTCTGGCAATTATAATGTCTCATGATCATGTGGCTCACGTGGCTGTAGGGATGCTGGATACTGAGATATTATGTTCTCCTGCAATCTGCTATCATTTTCATCTTATAGCAGTCTTTCTCTGGATGGCTGCGAGGGTGCGGGGAAAGGAGATTTTCCCTGTGGCTCGCTACTGCTAACAGAATCCCGCGCGGCAATTTTGGTACGGCGAGACGCTTGGTGTTGTCGGTCTTTCGCGCTCTTCGTTGAGGTGCTCTCCCAAATTAAAGTACAAAACCAAGAATTAATTTAATGTGTTTGACTAGTCTAATTTGTCCAATTGGCTGGACATATTAGCTACGGGGGAGATGCCGAAGAAGGGAAAATTGTATTCGCAGTATTTTATGTGAAATGGCACGTTACAATACATCCAAACCCCAACTACGTAAGTGACGATCGCAGCTGATATAAATACGCCTAGGCCCTAGAAAAATTACTGTACAAAAAGACTTGCAAATACCATATAAACAGCTATTTTTTTTGGATTTTGATACGCAATAGTAGAAATTTAAATCTTTTAAAATGGACGCAAGATTGAAGGCTGAACACATTGTTATGTGCTTCTAAGCCTGCGTTAACTCAGGTAGCAAAAGCATATGCTTACAAAAAGGCCACCCGCTATTTACCACAAATAATGCTGGGCGCTAGTCTTTCCAATTCTCGTCCCGGAAAGACAAGAGGGCTTTACGCCGTTGTAAGTGTAACTGACATCGTTAGCTCGTTGATCGAATAACTCAGGAATAGAGAGTGGCTCAGAGAGAGAGAGAGAGAGAGAGAGAGAGAGAGAGAGAGAGAGAGAGACCACTGTGAGTATATGTTGAAAAAATCGGTAAAAAACAAGTTTTCTGAACAGGTTAGAGTAATATATATCGGCATACACCAGGTGTGTCGTATACAAGGCAATCATAGCATCGCACCTTGAGTATTGCACAACACTGCTAGTGGGTATGGGTGAGACAGGGTTGAATAAACTGCAGATAGCGCAGAACAGAGTGTTGTGCCGCGAATTAATTATTGTACATTATGTCACCATTGTTCATTCTTCGCCACTCACCCGAAGTAGAAAAAATGTCCCAACGCAAGCTACGCGCTGCGGGCGGCGACCTAGTTGCTCGCGCTACGTTTTGCAGGAGTTTGCAAGCAATATCCATTCCGACATTCGATTTCGCCAAGGAGTAAATAACTCCTTTGCCGAAATCAGTCTAAAGTTTAACATCAACCTGAACAGTTGATCGCGGGTCGGACTCGCCCGAAATATTAGATTCTATCAGTAGATTCAAACAAGAGAGTTTGGTTCCTCGTAACAGGCTCGAAACAACGAATTATTGTAATATTCTTTTTATTGACTTTTGAATAGATAACGGAAAGTTGCCGTTGTCTGTAGTAAATACTATTATTTTTCCGTAAATTCACGTTTACACTATTTACTCGAGATCTATCTCCTTATCGGCAAACGATCCCAAAAAAAATAACTTTTCAACCCTTTGCACTCGGCACCGTTTCGGACGTTACCTACCAGCAACTCGACGCCACTTTTCCGCGAAAACGTACACCCTGGAAACGTGATATTATACAGTATAATTTCAGAACCAAGTAAGGAATTGTAATGAAATATATGAATTATCATGAATCATATGAATTTGTGGACATTGAAGAACACATATTTACAAAAAAAAATCAAATTTTATTTTTTATAATTTTCTACAGTATGGTAAAGTCTGAAGCAATTCCCAATATGCATAGCAGGTTGAGTTGTACATGTTTCACAATGAAATGTTGTTTGCCGCCTTCCACCTGGTGTTTTTCTGTCAGAACAGACAATACAATCCCGTTTTCTTTCTCCCACATTTGGAACATGCAACTTATTATTCAATCTATTGTCTGACAACGATGTAGATGGACGTGTTCGAGATTCGCGAAAATCACCTCTCAACTGCTTTACAAGACTTTTCACAAACTTGTGGTGTGTCATTGGTTTTTGCTGTTTTCTTTCTTCTGAGATTCGGTAAAGTATGAAGGAATTTATAACGGACATTTCCAATCCCCAAAAAAACAATTTTCTGCACCATTTCAAAGATTTCCACAGAAAACAATACGTGGAGGCGCATTGATCCGCAAGATCCACACCGCCTATATTTGCTGTATAATCGAGAACCCTTTGATGCTTATCAATTGATATAATATTTCCACCACGTAACATTCTGGGGGTTGATTGCATTCCTTTGCTCAACGGATTAGGGAAGTGTATATTCCGTCGTGAACGCACTTCGCACGTTCTTTTACGACGTGTAAAACGGTTGATTTATTTATCATGCATCTTGTTAATTTTATCATATTGCGATTTGTTTTTTTGTGCCATTTTAATAGAAAACTACAGGAGAATACGTGTTTCTTAAAAAATTGCGGTCGAATAAGTTCATTGTCCGTAATCGCTAATAAACTTTCATGTCCCCTCTGAGGGGACAACCGAGTGATATGCTAGACCAGGGGTCTCCAAACTACGGCCCGAGGGCCACATTCGGCCCGCGGACAGATTTTAGACTATTTCACTTTTTACCACCGGCAACAATGATAATATGGTTTTGGCCCTCGGAACTTACTGGAGTAATCAGTATGGCCCTAAGGCTGGAAAGTTTGGAGACCCCTGTGCTAGACTTACGTTGTCCCCTCAGAGGGGACAGCCGAGTGCAAAGGGTTAATATTATACCGAATACCGAATAATCCAATTACGCGGTACTTCGTACAACAAGAGCGATGCGAGTCATGTTACAATGTGTTTGAGATTCCGTCCGATGGTGTTATTTGACAGATCTGCAATATATTGAAAATGATGAGTCTTCACTCACGACTGGGTGATAATAAACCAGACACATAGATGGTAATTTGAGAAAGCAGTTTATTATGAGTTATGTTATTATGTGCTCAGGCACAGCAACAGGTAGGCGCACGACGAATAGCGATCGCCGTGCGCCAGCTGATTATCCAACACAATGCAACCGGTATACGAAGGTAGACGATATGTTAAAAGCGGTTCAGTTTATGAGTGTGAGACAGAGATAGTATCATAACGTGTGTATATTTATTTTCAAGGCTGTTAAGAAATTGTTGCCGAAAGAACTGACGAGTAAATTCCAAGTTGTTAAATGAAGAACGGGTCGGGAAACGCGTCCAGCAGAAAATATTGTAATCCAATTTAGAAGAACGAGAAGTGCGCAAAAGAGTATGTTTTACGAGGGACTGAAAACGTTTAACGCGCTGCCAGCACAGGTTAAAGGCTGTGTAAAACTAATTCAGTACAAGAGTATGTTAAAAGCATTTATTGTTTGCAAAATTAAATAAGTTCAATATAGACGTAAAAAATAAACATGTAAAATTATGTACACCAAAAAGTTCAGAAAGCTAATAAACATCTCTCTCTCTCTCTCTCTCTAAGCCACTCTATATTCTTGACTTATTCTATCAACGAGCAATTGTATATACTGAGAGGTATTCGCATATAAGGATTGGTAAAAGTGCAAAGAGACGTCCAAGGAATGATCGAGATAGGACATTATAACAGGCGAAAAGCATATCGTGAAGAAAAGTATGGCATGCCGGCTAATGGTTTGTTGTGGTAATGATGAAAGCGAGAGGTCGGACAGCAAGTAAGCGAGAAACTCGGTGTAGGCACTGAACGTTGCGGACAGGAGGCCACTGAACCCGGAGAGGTGACAAAAAACCATCTACGTCACACCTCCGGAATTCCCTCGAAGCTGTAAACAGCAGGTCAGCGACCGGCTGGTTCTGCTGGGAAGCGAGGGGAATATGATAAGACGCGGTAAAAATTATAAGACGGTTGATTTAAAAAAAATGGGATATCGGAAAAAGGAGAGAGGGGTCGAACTCCAGCGGGCGACTATAAAAAGGCCTGCGCAAGGGAAGGAGGCTCTCAGTCTTTTAGACGATAAGAGTGAAGTATATAGTCTGCATTTTCATATACAAGCCGATTTGCGAGTCGAATCAAAGAAAAAGTCAAGAAGAGAACAGAGATTGAATAGCCGAGGAATGGGAACTTAAAATAGTTAATCATTAAGCCGAAGTGTAGTGCTTAGAATAAGTTTATACGGTTGAGCAAGATATCTCAAATAGAATGAGATCAAGAAGTTAGGTATAGGCATATTGAGTAAGTGCAACGAATTAAACAGATAACAGTTAAGTAATAGAAGCTAAGAGAGTATATTTTAAACCGGCGATATAGAAAATAGTAGGAAAATTGTGTGAGTTGAAGAGTGACAGAGTGAAAGCAGAACGGGAGTGAAAGAGAAAGAATTATAAACAGAGTTGATACACTCTGTACCAGGAGAATCTGATGCGTGTGTCTGTGTGTACGCGGGTAACGAGCCAATACCAACGCGTAAGCCCGTCACCGAAGCTCGAGCCCGAGGTTTCCGAGAATTCATGTTCAAATAAGAAGAAATAATAATAAATATAATCGAGGGAATTCCCTGATTTCGAAACTGAGTAGAAAATAGAATTAGAAATCGCAGTAGATAGAACAAGTAGAATTAGATGAGAATAACTAGGATTAAATGCATAGGAGGAATAAGTATGGATAAGCAAATCTAGTATATAAAGATATGAATAATAGAGTGTGTCTGAGCAAAATAAGTGCGCAAGAAAAGAATTGTACATAGAGTTCATACACTCTATCGAAAGAGCGAATGCGAAGCGTAATAGCAACGAGTGTGAAATATCTGTGCACCGAGCGTACGACAACACGACGTTGCAAGAACAATAATAAGCCTACGAGAATACCGAGAGAGGTAAACATAAAACAAATTATAATCGTCGAAATAATCGCTGAAATTCCGGAATTAGATGGACATATGTAAGATTCGAGTGACCGTAATTAAAAAGTGCCGTTTTTACGAAATTGTTTTTCTTGGAATAAAGCCCTACTGTCAACCACTAAGAAGTCTCAATTAATTAGTCCTGTGATCGAGCCCGAATTCCCACGAAAAATAAAAATATATGATAACGTTAAAAAATATCGTTACAATACGTGCGATGTCCTTTGAATTGGCTAAAGAAGTCAAGGCGTGGTAAGGGTTTGTACTTTTGAAAAATCGATTTTTTGTCTTTTCTTATAGTTAAACATTTGAAGATTATAGTCTCAAAATTTAAAGTGGATCAGAGCAAAACTCTCGAAGTTATTAACTAGTTAATCTCCTCTCGGAAAGACAGCGCGCAGCTGACGAGCAGATATACAGTTTAGTCATTTGGGGATCGTTCTGGCCTATTGTTCTGTTTCGAAAAATTTCTATTCAATAAAGACAGGTAACTAAAGCCGTAAATACACGTATAATATTTTAAAAAGACAGACGAGCGTCAGTTAGTTATTGTACGTTCGATCGCGCGCTTATTCTCAGTGATTTTATAAATTTGTCAAGATATTTTTTGTTAAAAAATGCCGAGAGTATCTAAAGTTTCGAGAGATGACCAAAGAGGGACAAGAACTCATTTGTGCAGAACGAAAAAAAGGCTTAATCTAACGAAACAAAATAAGGATGAAGCTAATACGAAGAGTGCATCATCGAAAAAAATAAAGTTGAATACCAGTGCGAGCGTGCCAGAAGACGTTGAAAGACATTATAGAATCATCGATTTTTCGCTTGTTTTCTCAAGAATTTCAAGTTTGGTTAAATGTTCTCAGTGTGATGGTTCAGTTGAGTTCAAAAGTTGCACAAAAGAAGGTCTTGGCTTTCAAATCCAGGTAAAATCTGCCAATTGTGATCCACGCTATATACCGTCGAGTGCGAAAACTGGTCATCGCTACGAAATCAACACTCAATTTGCTTTCGTTATGCGTACATTAGGTTTAGGTTTAGCAGACTGCATTAAGTTTTGCGGTCTAATGGACATTGCAAGTAATTTTTTATCCAAACCGTCTTTTGGATACTATGGCATCGATTTGCTCCTACGTCAAAACGACTGCTGAAAAATTTCTCCTTTCCGCCGCAGACGAAGAAAAACAGGAAACAAGTGCAAATTCGGAGTCTGATACTTTGACCGTTTCTGGCGATGGCACGTGGCGGAAGCAAGGCTTCAGCTCCTTGTTTGGCGTCACTTCATTGATTGGTTATTGGACTGGAAAAGTTATTGATATTTTCGTAAGTATTCGGTTGTTCGGAAAGTAATTTCGTTTTTTTTTTTTTTTTATAAAAATGAAAGACGATTTCCTTATAGTGAATTAATATTTTATTCAATCCAATATTGTCCATTCTGATCCAGTACATTTTGCCATCTTTCTGGCAGTAGCATGATTCCACGCTCATAACATTTTTGTTCTTTGCTGGCAAAAAACTGATCCAAGTGACTTTTGACCTCCTCATTTGAATTAAACATTTTACCGTCTAAACAATTTTGAAAAGACCGGAACAGATGATAATCTGAAGGTGCCAGATCAAACTTGTATGTGGTCTTGCATTATTTTGTTGGAACAGTACTCGTACCTTTCCTATTGACCAATTCTGGCCTTTTTTCTTTAAGTGAATCATTCAATTTGTCTAACTGATGACAGTACACTTCAGAATTGATCGTTCTGTTGCTCGGTAGAAGCTCAAAATAAACGATTCCTTTGAAATCCCACCAAACAGATAGCATAACCTTTTTTTCATAAATATTGGCTTTCGAAGTGCTTTGAGCCGGTTCATCTTTTCTACTCCAGGATCTTTTCGCTTAATATTGTTGTAGACAACCCATTACTCGTTCCCAGTGATGATACCCTTCAAAAATGGGTCATTTTCTTGGCGTTTAAGAAGCAAATCATAAACGTCAATGCGACGGCACAAATTTTTTTCCGTAAGAAGATGAGGAACCCATGTGTCGAGCTTTGAGGTTAAACCTAGCCGTTTCGAGTGATCATGAATTGCCGAATTCGATAAATTTAAACTCTCAGCGATCTCACGAGTTGTTATTCGCCGGTTTGCATCAATTAATGCCTTTATTCTGTCTTCATCAGCTTCAACTGGCTGTTGGAGCTCGGAGACGGCGAGAGCAAAACTTACGGCAATTTATTGCAAGCGAAACGTTACGGTGAAAATTTCACTATAAATAAAAAAGAATGTGTAGGTCACGTGAAAAAGAGAATGGGAAGACGTCTACGTGATCTGGTAAGAAACACTGTTGAAGATACATTTTTAAAACAGGAAAAAATGCAGGTAGAACACGGCAAAGTAAAGTACTCGGCGGCAAAGGATAATTTGAGTCGATACTACGGAGCAGCAATAAGGTATAATTGTGATTCTGTAGAGAAAATGAAAAATGCCATCTGGGCAACATACTACCACCAGCAGTCGACAGACGATAACCCTCAACACGATAAGTGCTCCAGCGGCGAGAACCCGTATTAAAAAGCTCTGGCCACAACAAGAGTGGAAAATTTTGAACATAATTATACTCCACTTCCAGAAGATGTCATACAAGCGATCAAACTGACTTACAAAGATCTGAGTAAGGACAAACTTCTGGAAAGATGTCTTGGAGGTTTTACCCAAAATGCCAGCGAAAGTTTGAACCAACTAATTTGGAGGATTGCACCGAAAAATTATCTGGCAGCAAACAAATTGGTGAATTTGCATCCTACGTAGCTGCATGCACTTTCAACGAAGGTACTGGTGCTTTTTTCACCTTTCTGTCAGATATGAACGTCAGCGTTCGGCCGAGCGCTTACGAATACGCAAGATCGGAGGACAGCTGTTGCATCAACATGGCCGAGATACAAGCTCAGCAGCAGAGTAAAGAAGCCAAAGTAAGGCAAAGACTTGAGAAAAAAGAGGCTGAAGACATCGAAGCTGCTGCAAGGAGTCTATTCTATAGAGCTGGAATCGATGATTCAGTGTAAGTTGAAAAAAAAATTTTTTTTTCACTTTTTTAGTTTTTAAAACTTTAAACGCGTTTTTCTGAAAACCACTTTTTAAAAGTCTGTGTACACTGCTATTTAAAAACTACATTACCGATTCATTTCAAACTTGGTACACACTTTCTACATATAAAATACCTCCCCCCAACGTGAAGTTTTAGATTTTTTTTTACATTAAGGGGGAGTAGATAAGCTAGGCCGGTTCCAGCACACCACCTGGGCAGGTGTAAATTTACCTGTGCTCGGTCGGTAATTATCCCAGAAACCCACTTTACCCACATACGGTAATGATCACCTGTCGATAATTATCTTATGTCGAAATTGTTGTCTACTAGATGGTGCTACAGTCGGATAGATCAAGATCGATGTTTCCATAATGGTTGCATGGTATCCAGTTAGATGGCGCGAGGTTCTGTGTATACTTACTGTAGTCGTATACTGACCCAGCCTTCTCCATAGTCGGTAACTCACTAGATCATGGTCGATAAATGCGCCTGCATCTACCGCACCAACGAGCACACTGTACTACCGATCACTGTAGATAAATGACCTACTAACTCACAGCGAGACCTCGCGGGGTATTTGGGATCGGGATATCCCGATATCGGGATATTAAGAGATTCGATACCTTTGTTGATATTTTACCGAGAGTCAGAAATTATCTGACGTCGGTACTGTTATAGATGGAGCCACAGTCGGATTCTATAGATCACGCTCGATATCCATGATAAGGGAGACTTTATCATGATAAGACCGACTTTTGCTTTGTTGCCATCGCTTTCGGATAGAGTGCGCCTCAGGAGGATTTGAAAGAATTCGAGATAAATACATTTGCTGTATAAAAACTTGTTTTTATTTTTTAATGTTACAGATAATGCATTTAATCTAATAAAAACTCTTAACGGTAGATATATATATATCTTACAGGTAATGCATTTAACCTAAAAAATTCTTAACTATAGATCTCAAATATCTAACTATGAGATTGATGTTGATTGGATACAAATGTTTTATACACGTTTGATTACATCACCACTTATTTCATTATAATCAACCATTCAATCATATAAGATTAAACAGTAGGTCGTGGTCCCCGCCAGAAAATTTGTCTTACACTCAAATTCTAGACGAACATCTATGCTTGTTTTAATGCATCATTCTGTTTTGAACAATCAATTACAATTAATGCAGCATACTTGATAAAGTTTTTCCGATGAAACCACAGTCGGATTCTATAGGTCACGCTCGATATCCATGCTAAGGGAGAGTTTATCATGGTAAGGCTGACAGTATCATAATAAGACAGATTTTCGCTCTGCTGTCATCGCTTTCGGATAGAGTGCACCACAGGAGGATTCGAAAGAATTCGAGATAAATAGTGCATCAACTTATATTATTGATCTTAGTTGTATTTTTAACTATAACTATTTTTACTTCCCCCAATTAGCAGATCTAATGCTAAACCAATATTTTTTTCATTGGTTGAGTTAGTCTCCACTTTTTCTATCGATAGCCTATATAAACCAAGCTGCAACGAAGAGAATCATTCAAGTGTGAACCCCTCGACAAGATGCATAAATAAAGGGTAAGTTTTCTATCGCTTCGCTACATAGTGTAAACATATATATTTTATAGATTTCTATACCATTTTTTTTTTAAATTTTCAGATTTCAATGAACTACTGGGATGAACAACTCAAAAATTGGCGAGACCCTCGCCGTCCGATTCTGGAGATACCTTTACCACCATTCGAGGAGGCAAGGAAAAAATTAAAAGTGAGTATTTACTATTGAATTTTCAATTTTTAAATCTTGCTATTAAATTTTAATTATTCCCTACTTCTCATTTTGCAGATACCATTCGAAATAGAATATCAGGATGGCAAATTAAGGCCGCATCCATGGAAGGTGCTGACAACTAAGCCGGAGATCACCTTGTTGATGGGGATGCTATTCATGCCATCACCACCACCTCCACCGATACCATCTCCTGAGCCAGCACCGATGCAGCAGGCTGCAACACATAAGCCCAGGATATTCAATTCAATAATCGCGTTGGACTTGCTGCGAGTGCTGATGCAGTCGCCACCACGACCACCGGCGTCTCCTACACCAACCACAATGCCCCCGCTCGAGATCATGCAGCAGCCACCACCACCTCCCGAGCTGGATCCGTTGGAGATGTTGATGTCGCCGCCGTCGCCTCCTGTACCAACCTCGATAACCGAGCTGGAGGTGATTGAGCAGCAGCAGCAATCATTATCACCGAAGCCGAACCTGGGACTGCCGCTGCTGCAAGACGACCTATATCTTACCAGCGAGGATGAAGATGGTGCTTTGTTGCAGCATTCAATTACGATGACGAAGCCAGCGGTGATGAAGCCAGCAGCGACTGAAGGAAGAAATGTTTACGTCCCTCCTCGCCGTCAAGTATCAACAATAACCATTCAAGTGGAAGAGGTAACAGTTCGCAAGTGCATAAGGCCTGCGTTTTGTTGCCCAAGGGTTCGTCGCCCACTACAATCGTTGAACCGTCAATCGACGTTGTCGTCGCCGCTGCCGCCAGCTACAGTTATCGAAACATCATCGAGACAGCGGCAAGACAGTGTTGAGACGATCCCCCTACCACCGCTACCACAGCCAGACTGCAAGTGAACTGCAGCAAACAAAGGGTCTAACGAGAACGTTCCTCCGCATCGTATGACGATGGTTATAGACCCGCGACCAACTGACCCCTTGACGCGAAAACGTGCTCGGACATACGCACCAAAGGACCGATTTAGCACTATGCGAAAAAAGTTCATGAATCGAACAAAAAGATTTTAATTTTTATGTAAATATAAAATTAGTGTCAAATTTTTTATAGATAAAGTAAATTTAACATTAATATTTTGTAATCTAGTTTTTAATATTTCAGCGCAATAAAAAAAAAGTGTTTAATTCTATACCTCGGCTTTTCTAATTATTAGATATTAATTAAAAAATAATATAGATCATTTGAAATTTGAAGTTTTTTTTTTTTTAATTGCGAGCCAGAGAGCCTAGAGCCAGAGAGCGTAGTGCTTCACATGTGTGATCTTTACAACCCTCTCAGCTAAGTCGACCGTCAACTGCCCTCTCTCCATTGCTGTCTAGAGAAGGGATGTGCTGATGTTTTAGGCCCGTGGCGTTCCACACGGGGTTATTTCAAACATCTTTACTGAGATGCGAACGAGGATATATTGAGAGAACATCTGCACCAACAGAGATGCTCGATAATTCACAGGCGGTTATTGCGAGCACGTCTATACCGACCGAGATGTTTTGTGATCTAACCGATAACAGCAGAGAATTTATCATGACTCGATATTAAATATCAGCTTCATTAAAACCACTGCTGATAATCGAACTTATAGATTATAGCAGTTATCCTGAGAACAGCGACTGTAGTTAATTTACAATGATTTTTCGTCATAGTCTTTTAATTTCAGCTCGATTTCTAGTTCGGAAGAGAAGGAGGGTGGAGGAGGAGCAGTAATTCAACAACAATTTTTTAATTTATAAAAATAACATAGGATTTTTTTATTGTCGAGTGTACAGGGCTCATGAGTAAGTATTTACAGTGAAAAATCACACTCGTTGTAGTAGCCTTTCAGAGTAGTTGTATCATTTATGATGCCGTTGACAGTTGAGTTTGCGATGATTCCACTAGATGACGCAACCGATACCATCTGTTTGCGCAAGTCAAGAAGCCACGTTTTCATTATACACATGTAGTGAGCTGCGCAGTGGGGAGTTCAATTCATGATTGGATGATTCGTACATGGGATGTCAGTATGAGTTGGTAATGCTGCCAACGCGGGACATCCCAGGTCTTCAATATTGTAAACGTTTGGAAGAATTCTATCCAGCCAACGTTTCTTCTCTAAGCCCTTGGTATAAATCTTGCTCGCATCGCGTAGAAGGCTGATAAGAGTCTCGCTGATTTCATCATATGGTATATCACCGTTGACCCAGGGGATGGCATGGTAATTTGCTTCCAGCCACCGATTTTCGCTCTTGTATTTGGCCGGCAGGAAACTCCATTTGTGTGGTGGTTCAAACAGATAGACTGATGGTAAGGCGTCATCTTCGAGAGGAATGACGGCCATCTCTTTGAATACGAATTCATTAAAAGGTCGTTTGAAGCCTTGGACGTCTACTATGTACTCCATGATGAATAAAGTGATGCCAATAGTCACGCTTCCAGCTCTTTTATACCCGTTTGTCGCCTCTATTGCGAGCTATTGTACAGCCGCGAACGATGGATACATTCGAGGATATCGACCAATCAGCAACGACTTTGTAGCCTCCCCACCACTTTTTTAGATTCAAACGCAGACATGAACAATGAATGCATTCATGAATATCGACCAATTAGCTACGAGTTCGATACATCTCACTACTTTTCGTGGGGATAAATACAAGTTCTTCCGCAAGAGAGACTCATTCCGAAGCGACCATCCAATTTACTCCAAAGTCACTCTCTTCAAAGCGAAGTATTTCGAAATACTTGGATCAGAATGGATCTCCAGGAGCGCAATGCAGTCATGAAGACGTGGGAGGATATCTTGGAGCTTCTTCAAACTCAAAAATCAGATGAGATCGCAGAGTGGATCAAACGGCTTGCTGCAGTCAACAAATCCATAGTAAAATTATTGGTGGGGTACACAGTTGCTGAACGTCAGAAGTATCTGTTCATGATTGGTTTCCTGAAAGGTATTGAAATCAAACTAGAACGTTTGATAAAACAAGGTTCAGGCTTGCAGAGGACTGATGAAAAAGGAATCTTGGATCGAGTGAGATGGTCGAACCTACTATCAGCTTTCAATGAGCGCATCAAGACTGGAGTTATCACCAACTTAAAGCACGTCGATGTCAATTTATTCTTGGAAGATTGCTTGATACTTTTCCATGAAGAAATAAAAAGTATCTTGAAGATCGAGAAGACGGCGGTCAAGGTATATGCAGTACTAGCAGCAAAATGTAAGGTATTGAAGAATGATGAAGAAATTGTTGAAATGAAGCACTTCAACACGAAGGCTGAAGCGATTTATCCAACAACTTCAATCAAAGATTGGTTTACTGTCAACATCCACGCATCCATTCAGAGGGAAATTGAAGAGTTTGAGCTACAAGATTCCGGATGGATGCTGTATTCTATCATCAATCTCACAGTAAACATCAGCATGTTGAATCCAATGCGAGGTAGCTCCTATATAGATCTCCCAATCGAGATTCAAAATAAGAATGCATGTGTCAATGTGAAAAATATTGACAACATGTGCTTCAAGTGGGCTGTACTAACGGCATTACATCCGGCATTACATAATCCTAATCGAGTTTCTATATACGAGAGATATACGCATGAGCTCAACTTCACTGGTATCGACTTTCCAGTGATGTCGCATCATTTCAACAAATTTGAGAAGAATAATGGCATATCAATCAACGTCTATATTCTGAAGAAACGAATGAGAAAGTTCGTGACCACTCCTCTGCATGTAACGTCTACGAAAAAAACTCTGCACGTTAACCTTCTTCTCATGCAAGATCACTACGTGGATGAGGACGAAGAGCAAGAAAAAGAAGATGCTAACAGAGTATACCAACTACCGAGATTCCATTACGTGTGGATCAAACACTTGTCTCGTTTAGTCTCGATACAGCTATCGAAACGTATTCACAAGCATCATATTTGCGATCGCTGCCTGCACTACTTTCGTAACGAAGACAAGCTTACCGCACATGAAAAAGATTGCAGGAAGATAAACAAATGCAAGGTTATCATGCCGTAAGTAAAGAAAAAAATTCTTCGCTTTAAAAATCATAGCAATACAGAGAGAGTACCTTTTATTGTCTACGCGGACTTTGAATGCTTACTAAAACCGATCCGAGATGAAAACGCGCACCAAAAGCACGAGGCGTTCAGCGTCGGGTATTACCTAAACTGCAGTTATGATATCTCGAAATCGAGCTACTGCAGCTACAGAGGTGTGAAGCCTGCGGAATGGTTCGTGAGGGAGCTGCAACAATTGGCCACGGACCTCGAAGAGCTGTACATGAATCCTAAGCCTATGTCGAAGCTGTCATTCGAGCAGAGAACACAGTTTCATATGGCAACTACGTGTTATATTTGCAACAGGAATTTATCCAGCAACGATCGAGTCCATGATCACTGCCATTTGACTGGCCAGTATGTATTTTGGCAACCCTTTTTCATTCAAATAATAATAAAGATTGAAAATATAATACATATTTATATACACCTAGATACAGAGGACCGGCACACAACGAGTGCAACTTACTTTATCAAGACTCACGAGTGATACCCGTGGTCTTCCACAACCTCACGGGATATGATTCACATTTTGTTATACGTGAAATCGTGAATTGAAGATTGTTAGACGCGAATTTCCACAACTTCCCGATGATAAGATTGAGCTGCTATCGAGGAAAGGTGTATTCCCATATGAATACGTTGACGCTGTACAGAAACTGGATGAGCATAATCTTCCGACTAAAGAAGATTTCCATAGTACGTTGAATGACAGCGATATCACAGACGACGATTACGAGCACGCAACGAGAGTGTGGCAAGAGTTCAACATTCATGACTTGGGTGAATATTCAGATCTGAATACTGATGTTCTCCTCTTAGCCGATGTCTTTGAGAATTTTCGTGACAATTGCATCAGAGCGTATGATCTGGACCCTGCGCACTACTACACAACACCAGGATTCACGTGAGACGCTATGCTTAAGTTCACACAGATTGAGTTGGACCTTTTCACGGACTTGGAGATGCATCTGTTCGTTGAGCGAAGAGTGAGGGGCGGCGTGAGTCAGTGCTGCAACGGTTATGCCAAAGCGAACAACAAGTATATGAACAATTATGAGCCTCAAGAGCCCACCAAGTATCACATGTACTTTGACGTCAACAATCTTTACGGTTGGGCGATGATGGAATCGCTCCCATATGGAGACTTCACATGGGTGGAAAATCCAGAAAATATTGATTTTCAAACGATCGAGGACGATGCATCAGAAGGATACATCCTGGAAGTCGATCTGGATTATCCCGTAAGCCTTCATGATACCCACCGAGATTTACCACTATGTCCTGAACACGAAAGTGCACCAGGTTCAACGCAGATCAAACTGATGACAACATTAGACTTCAAGAGCAACTACGTTATCCACATCGGAATCTAAAGCAGGCGCTCAAGTATGGTCTACAACTCAAACGTATTCATCGAGTGTTGAAGTTCAAACAGAGGCCGTGGTTAAAATCCTACATTGACTTAAATAGCGATATGCGGAAACAAGCAACGAATGATTTCGAGAAAAATCTCTTCAAGCTCATGAACAACACAGTGTTTGGCAAGACGATCGAAAATGTTCGTAAACATGTGGATGTAAAACTCGTCACACGCTGGGATGGACGCTATGGTGCTGAAGCCCTTATTGCGAGACCGACATTCCACAGCCGATCAATCTTTGAAGAGAACCTCATTGCTGTACAGCTTTTGAATACAGAGGTATATCTCAACAAACCAATCTACATAGGTCTCTGTGTGCTGGACTTGTCGAAAGTGTAAGTCTAGGATTTCCACTATGATTACATGAAAACGCAATTTGCCGATGATCACTGCAAGCTCTTGTATACCGACACCGACAGCCTACTCTATGAGATTCAGTGCCCTGACATATATGACATCATGAGACGAGATATCCGGAAATTCGATACCTCTGATTATCCAGCTGAGAATCAATTTGCACTACCTCAAGCAAATAAAAAAATCGTTGGATTGATGAAGGATGAGTGCAATGGGCAGATTATGACAGAATTCGCTGGTCTACGCAGCAAAATGTATAGTGTTCGAGTAAATGGCGATGATTATATGAAGAAGGTAAAAGGTGTGAAAACGAGCTTAGTGGAAGCAACCATAACCTTCAATGATTTCCATCAATGCCTTTTCGAGGGAACAACACAGTGTCGTGAGCAACGAGTCATAAGGTCACGCATGCACATTGTCTACACAGAGAGACAAGTAAAGCTCGCATTGAGTCCGCATGATGACAAACGATATTTACTTGCTGATACCACGGATACGCTGCCTTGGGGACACTACAGGATACCGCAAGACATGTTGAAACTGACTTCAATCATGTCGTAACCAGCCTACTCCCGACTCTTGCATACACACCCCACTCTTACATACATACTCTAGTCATCCAATCAACGACTTCAATTTCCTTCTCCGCGACTGCCTGCTGTGGAAGCCCAATCAGAGACTTAGATGCAACCCCGTTGATCAATCAGCGACATGAATCTCCTTCTCCATGGTAGATCGGTGGTGGGTGATACCACTATATGAAGAGTGTGACTGCAGCTAGTTCCATCAGACCTTCACCGTCAACTGTTCACAGTATCTACTCGTTGATCCATTGATACCTTGGGGATACTAAAGGATACTAAAGGATACTAAAGGATACTTCAGAACCTGAGCCAGCCTTGTATTGGAAGCAGTTCACAATCAACTCTATCAGACGGAACTCGCATCAAACACATTGGAACCTGTTGCTCATCAGTCTCGCATATTCGTTGTCGTAGTCGTCAGACAAAACGTACATCAAACGTATAGCAGGCTAAAGAAATCTACGCCAATAGTATTGGAATCTGTTGCTCACCACTATCACATACTCACGTCCATCTTCTACGGTCAACTTCATTAGACATTCATGATGGATATTGATGCACTCAACAAACTCGCTGGTCAAGACGATTACCTCCCAACGAAAAGAATCGTTGATCTGTGAATCAACGAAATGCATAAAGTCACCGATTTACGTCAAGTGACGACTAAATATGGTCAAAAAACTGTTGCCACTCTCAACAATGAATTCCAAATCTTTCTGCCTAAACGTGTTTCTGCGGCATTTGAGAAAGATCAGGCTCTGTTCAGCCGCATGAAGGAAACGATCACACATGGTACATTGCATCTACACTATATTGAAAAAGAGAAGAAAAATCAAATCGAATTGGTTATTTTGTAATGTGTTTATTTTACAATGAATAAAAAGACATTTTTTATTATACATAAATGCTGACTCATTATTTCATTCCTGTAGTTAATTCTGCGTTATTTATCCAACTATTATGTGAATTGGTAAATCCCAACCATTTGACATAAGCACGATTTCCACGTTTCTTGAGAATCTTCTCCACGAGATAGGTATCTGGATAATTGGCCTTCAGTAATTCTTCATTATGAAAACCGCCAGCGACGGGTCCATCTTGGTAGTCCTTCAGCTTGTACGTTGCAGGGGTCGTCCTCATTACTCGACTCACAGTGAAAATTTCCGTTGACCAATTGGGTATGTAGCCTTTCTCGAAAACGTGTTTGTTCTTGCTTACTCGCACCTTGTCACCGATTTCGAATTTCACTACACAGTTTCTTCGTTCATTGGTAGTAGAAAAACGTTGAATTAGCGTTTCAACAGCGTCCGCTGTGACGTTCCTTGGTTTCATACTAATAGTTCGATGCTTCGTGTCATTGTATGTCGCCACGAGATCATCTAAAATGTCTATCCATTTGTAAGATCCGTATAGACTAAATTTCATCCACATTTTATTCTTAAGGGTGCGATTAAAGCGCTCCACTATAGATGCCTTAAGATTACTATATGTGGAATAGTGATTGATGTCATGACGTTTCATTAAATTCTGGAAAGTCTTATTATGAAATTCTTTACCTTGATCAGTCTGGAGATTGGTAGGTACTCGTCCATCTTGAAGAATTGAATCCATAGCTGCGGTAACATTCTGACCGGTTTTGCGCTTCACTGGTACAGCCCATGCAAACTTGGATAGTACATCGATTATTGTAAGCAGATAACTGTATCCTTTGTTTTCTCGAGCGTACGGTTGCATCTCAACAAGATCAGCTTGCCATGTCTCATCAATATCACGTATATCAAACTTGCGTCGTAAATAATTGCGACGCGCAGGCTTATGTAATTCTTCTACTAGTCTTCGATGCTCCATTTCGAGGAGTGCACCTGATTAATGCTTCAAAGGCTTTAGTGTTACGGACTATCAAGTTTATATAACTCTAAAAATATTTATTTCAGTATTCTTTGATGGCTTGATCTTGAAGAATCTTTTGTGGAGTGTGCGCAAGCAAGGAACCAATAGCCTTTGCATTACGAACTGCTAATTCTAAAGTCGTAGCAATGTTCATCTCAATATGCTTTATTCTCTCTTTTACTTACTCTTGAAAAACCTGTATTTTCAACTCTAAATCATCCAATTGCTCACGTTGATGAGTTGTAGCCTGAATGTACTTACCTCCTGTAGAATTAGTTGTCTAGCGAGATTCAAATTGACAGCATCATTTGGTTCACGTGATTCACCAACGTTGCTGAGTCTCCTATTTTCAATTTCGTAGTTTCCGCTTGTAGTGAGTTTGAAGCCAAATCCTGGTGGACCCCGTGAGCCCTTAGTACATCCAAAATACCGTCCGAACATGTTGACGCTCATTATTCAACTGAGCATATTCACGCATGTGTCACTGCTAATAAAAGATTCCTGCTTCACGAAATTCCTCAATGAGTGAAACGATTTCATTCGTATGACTGGGGTTGCCTGCTGAACTTTCAGCTAGCAATAAACGTAATCGATCTACCAGCTCGTTGGGGTTATCCCAATACACATAATCCATTCGTGTATCTCGTCGTGCAATCTTGTATTGTGGTAATGAACCACCAGTAGATTGTCTCTTTCGAGTTGATGTAGAAGCACCAATTATTCCAGCTATATAGGATTTATGTTTTTTACTGTTTTGTCTGTGGACTAACTCATTAGAATTATAGTGTTTTTTGTGTGCATTTGTTCTAAGCACAATTTTCCCATAATTGTTTACATCTTCATTGCTTATGAAATTCTGATTGGGATCTTTTCTGAACAGCAGTTCAAGCAAACCAATGGTCTTATCATACTTGTTGTTGTTGTCATCATTAATAATAACGTATTCGTTACCAAAACTTACGGTGGAATCACCAATCATAAGTGTATCATCTGGCAGCTTTCGAACTCCATAAGTCATATCGAGATACTTTTTACGATTTTTATCGAGTAAGTTTAAATATTTCTCAATAGTTGAATATGGTTGCTCAGATTTTTTCTTTGTTAATGCTTTCACATCATCATCATCATCATCATCATCATCATCATCATCATCATCATCATCATTATCTGTGAATGCAGTTTTAAATGAATTATCCTGCTCTTCATTTTGAGATGTATCTTCCCCGCCCTCCTCCTCTGTCTCCTCCTTCTCATCCTTCTCTTTCTTGGGAATCCAGTTTTTTAATTTCATGCGTATTTGTGTCAGTGGCACTAATAAGTTTTTTAAGCGGCTTCACGATTAGTTTGAGTGTTTCATCCCAAGCTTTTTCCATAATCTGCTTACCAGCTTTTAAAAGCTTGTATTTATGTTTAATAGCATTTCTAACTTTTTCTACTTGACAAAGTGTCTTTCTCTCGCGACGAAATTCGTCAACGATGTTATCGCTTCGACTGCTCATGATGATCTGATTAAGATTTACTCTTTACGCATGATATATTTGCAGCAAAGCAGTCAAAACCTTTCCTGTATCTACCACAGTCGAGCCCTTGACGATCTTTATCAATTACTAGGAATCCATGATTGGTATCATTCCAACATTTCGAGCATAAGTCTTTAAACTGCGAGTACGTCATGTCAGTATTTACGTGATCATCATAAACATGCTTGAGATTAATATCATCCTGCCGAAAGATTACAAGCATGTTAACGTTATCGCGTACTAAATGCTTAGGTATTTGTGCATACGACTGACACAAGTAGAAGCAGTCAATATTCTTATGTCTACCCATACAGTAAAAGGATCTAACATTATCTTGTTTCTCGCAGGCTATATCATCAAATATCATGATTGAATTAATATTAGCTTCTTCGGGTGATACTACTTGATCATGTTCACCAAAGGCAAAAAATCCAATACCCTTCATAGGCTGCAGAAGTTTTTCGAGAAACTTGTACTTTGGTTGATTCAATGATTTCGAGTATATGTATACACTTTCAAATCTCAATCCATTTGGATGTGTAATCAGAGTGAGCAATGCATTGGTCTTTCCACAATTTGATGGGCCACAAAAAACTGCTCGGATACTGTTGGGTAATAGTGGACCATGACGTGTGCGTACTTTTTTCCTTTCAGCTAGCCTATCGAAATTCATTACCGGCAGCGAGAGCGGTTGCTCTCTGAAATCCATGTTGGCAGCGACTGATGGTTTAGAGTATAAATACTGTGCTTGTATACTCCGAACCTCATTTGTTCACTGCTCTTTCTAGTGTAAGCATCATGCCTAAAGGTTGCGGTCTACTGAATAAAGTCCTCAACAAACTACCTATCGAGCTTCATTTACCAGGCTATCAATAGTGTGGACCAGGCACAAAACTAGCGGAACGTCTTGCTCGTGATGATCCTGGGATAAATCCTCTAGACGCAGCCTGCAAGGAACACGATATCGCATACTCACAGAATCGTGAAAACATTGAGGATCGCAACAAGGCCGATAAAATTTTAGCTGACAAGGCTTGGCATCGCGTATTTTCAAACGACGCTCGTGTAAGTGAAAAGGTTGCAACCTACGCTGTTACAAACGCCATGAAGATAAAGGCTAAGCTTGGCATGGGTATAAATAAGAGGAAGAGAAAGACCAAACCTCCAACCACGCTTTCCAAGATAATTAAAGCTGCCTCAAAATCGACTGGTTCTAACACACAAGAAATTATTCGATCGGCGCTAAAGAGTGCTCGTGCTGCTATCAAGACAGCTGGTGGGGAAAAAATTGTACGCGTGCCTCGTATTCTGCCAGTACCGAAAAAAGTTGGAGGATTTTTACCTCTTCTTATTCCACTATTTGCTGGATTAAGTGCAACTGGCGCATTGGCTGGTGGCGCTGTTGGAATAGTAAAAGCCGTAAATGATGTGAAAGCTGCAACACAGCAATTAGCGGAAAGTCAAAGGCATAATAAGACGATTGAGGCTATCGCGCTAGGTAAAGGTCTCTATCTCAAGCCATACAAAACTGGATTTGGTTTCCATTTCGGAGCAAATAAAAAAAAAAAACTTCAAAGTAAGACTGCCAAACCGTGCTCTGACAGACGCTGATCTACTCAAGTATGCACGTGAAATTCCTAATTTTCGTGGTGTATTTATAAGAAACAACTTACCATCAGATGCACCGCATTATCGTGAATCTGGAATAATTAATCTCGAAGATAAAGATAGCCCAGGTACTCATTGGGTGGCTTATCGGAAAAATGGTCGAAATGTTGATTACTTTGATAGTTTTGGTGATCTTCAGCCTCCCCACGATCTAATGGATTATCTCGGCCTCGATAATGTTATCAAGTATAATCATAAGAGATATCAAAATTTTGATACATATGAGTGTGGGCATCTATGCCTAAAATTCTTATATAAGGATCTGTAAGTGGTGCTTATCGTATCAGTCTAGTGTGAACCATCATGGGAGATTCATTGACTCTCAGTTTATCTGGAACATCATCTATATTAGAGGCACAATACTTTCCGCCAATTGAGCTCTCACCCAGCAAGAACTATCACCTTGGGCTAGTGGAATTACTATCTTTTAATTCTATACCCAACGTCGATACTGGGAAAAACAAGATCTATGTGGGTAAAGAAGTGATTTCGTTACCTACAGGAAGTTACGAGATTGAAGACATTGATGTGTACTTACAAGAACACCTTGCATCTAAACATATTACCATTAGTTTGAAGCCTAATAACAATACTCTACGAACCTCGATAAAGTGCAGTGAAAACATTGATTTTCATCCACAAGACTCGATTGCTAGACTACTTGGTTTTACACATCGAGAGTTGCCCGCTCATATCTCTCATAGCTCGGAATTACCGGTTGCTATTCTGAAAATCAATGCATTGCGAGTTGAGTGTAATATTACTTCGGGAGCATACATCAATGAGCATAAAGTTCATACGATCCATGAATTCTTCCCGGCAGTACCACCGGGGTATAAGATCATTGAAGTTCCATCACACGTCATTTACCTTCCAATAGCCGTGAGGATCATTGATCATCTGCAATTACGCATAGTCGATCAAGACGGAGAACTAGTTAATTTTCGCGGTGAACTTATCACCATTAGACTACACATTAAAGAAGCCAAATAGCTAATCATGGCAATCATCTTCAACAATAATAATAATAATAATAATAATAATAATGCTAATAACGTAGCGCAGGCATATAAAAGAGGACTAAAATGTCATCGAGCAACTAGTCACGCTCGAGCCCCCAAGACGATCACACGTCGCAACGCTCAATTCCTAAAATGTCTAGGGCTTCGAGTTATTGTTGGTGGCAGAAAATAACGTGCGTAATATTTTGCTGCAATGGAGGGGGCGTTACACGTGCAATCAGCCGTCGCATTCGACGAATCCGTAGGGCATTATGAGATACATGCACATCAACCTTATAAAGGGTGGTTAAATTTTAAGGGCCGATGTTGATTTTGAATAAAACACAAATTATTTAGGAAATTCTTTTTATTATGATAATATGGTATGGTTCAATTATGTATGGAACAAAATATCGGCCAAATGGCCGCCGCGACCTCGGCGGCACACCTCCATCCGATGGTCCAAATTTTCGATGACGCTTAGGCATAAATGAGGTTCTATGCCGTTAATGTGCCGAATTATCTCATCTTTTAGCTCTTGAATTGTTGCTGGCTTATCGACGTACACCTTTTCTTTAAAATAACCCCAAAGAAAGAAGTCCAACGGTGTCAAATCACATGATCTTGGCGGCCAATTGACATCGCCACCACGTGAGATAACACGGCCATTGAATTTGTCGCGCAAAAGAGCCATTGTTTCGTTGGCTGTGTGGCAAGTGGCACCGTCCTGTTGAAACCACATATCGCCCACATCCATATCTTCCAATTCGGGCCATAAAAAGTTCGTTATCATCTCACGATAGTGAACACCATTCACAGTAACTGCCTGACCGGCCTCATTTTGGAAAAAATACGGCCCGATGATGCCGCCAGCCCATAAACCGCACCAAACAGTCACTCTTTGTGGGTGCATTGGTTTTTCGACAATCACTCTTGGATTATGATTCGCCCAAATGCGGCAATTCTGCTTATTGACGAATCCACTGAGGTGAAAATGTGCCTCATCACTGAAGATGATTTTCTTCGAAAATTGATCATCCACTGTTGCCATTTTTTGCTACCATTCTGACCATTGACGACGTTTGGAATGGTCAAGAGGCTTTAGTTCTTGAGTCAATTGCACCTTATAAGCGTGTAAATGCAAGTCTTTATGCATAATGTTCATCAACGACGAGCGTGAGAGGTGCAATTGTTGGGCACGACGACGAGTTGAGGTGGACGGCTCTTCAGCCACACTATCGCGAACAGCAGCAATATTTTCTGCAGTACGAGCTGTACGAGCATGCACTGGTGTTTTAATATCTCCTACAGATCCGGTTTGCTCAAATTTTTGCACGATTTTTCCGATTGTACGCACATTTGGACGATTAAATTGACCGAAAAAATCACGAAGTGCACGATATGCATTTTGATTTGAACGCCCATTTTCATAATAAGCCTGAATAACTTTAACGCGTTGCTCGATTGTGTATCTTTCCATGGTTCAAATTGAGTTAGTCTGAAATGGAGAAATGTCAAATGAAATGCAGAAAAAAACTTGACGTTTAGTTGTGGTTCACATTCAACATCGGCCCTTAAAATTTAACCACCCTTTACATCAACCTTCAATAACAGTGATGAAATCCGCATATCCATTCAACATCAAGATCTATGCCTCTTGCCCTCACAAAGTACTCTACATGTGTGTGGTAAATTGTCGAAAGCGACCGGTGCTGCTGTGGCAGCAACGAAGCTGTCGAACAATGCTATTTTACATCTGTTTGAGGAAATTCGCTACGAGATCAATGCCATTGAGATTGATAGATGTAAGAATGTTGGTATAACTAGCCTCATGAAAGGCTACACATCCTTCAATCCTGGTGGAAGCGCAATGATTGAAAATGCTGATTGGCTTGACGTTGAGGAAACCAAACAGCTCACTAATGATACTCGCCACTTTGATGTTTGTATCCCACTCTCCATTATACTTGGATTTGCTGAAGACTATCAGAAAATCATTATCAATATAAAACATGGGCTCATTCTCACGAGATCACGAACGGATACTGATGCAATTGTGCAGACTGCTCTTGCAGCTGGCGGTTACGAGGATTTCAAGATTGAGCTTACACGAATTGAGTGGTTGATGCCATATGTGATGTTGTCAGACAAGTATAAAATACGTTTATATAGTCAGATTAAAAGAGACATCACTATGAGTTTTCGCACTTGCGAAATATATGAGTATCCCCTGCTTCCAAGCATAACGAAACATAATTGGACAGTCAAAACATCGAATCAATTGGAAAAGCCCCGTTTTGTAATTGTAGCTTTCCAAACCAATCGTAGAATGGTTAAAAATGCAAATGCTAGTTACTTCGATCACTGCAACATTGGCAATGTGAAGCTATTTCTTAACTCACAACATTATCCATATGGTAACCTCAATCTTGATGTGAATCACAATCAATACTCTGTATTGTACAACATGATGCCAATTTTCAAGCCGTATACTACAATAGAGATCGAGAACCCCTGCTAACGAGGAAAAACTTTATCGAGTATGCTCCATTAATTGTAATTGATTGTTCAAAACAGAATGAGGCATTAAAACAAGCGCCAGTAGATGTCCGTCTAGAATTTGAGTCTAAGACAAATTTTCCAGCGGGAACCACGGCCTACTGTTTAATCTTACATGATCGAATGGTTGATTATAATGTAATAAGTGGTGATGTAATCAAACGTGTATAAAACATTTGTATCAGCATCAATCTCATAGTTAGATATTTAAGATCTATAGTTAAGAAGTTTTTAGGTTAAATGTATTACCTGTAAGATATATATATATATATATATTAATCTACCGTTAAGAGTTTTTATTAGATTAAATGCATTATCTGTAACATTAAAAAATAAAAACGAGTTTTTATACAGCAAATGTATTTATCTCGAATTCTTTCGAATCCTCCTGAGGCGCACTCTATCCGAAAGCGATGGAAACAAAGCAAAAGTCTGTCTTATCATGATAAAGTCTCCCTTACCATGGATATCGAGCGTGATCTATAGAATCCGACTGTGGCTCCATCTATAACAGTACCGACGTCAGATAATTTTTGACTGTCGGTAAAATATCAACAAAGGTATCGAATGTCCCAATATCCCGATATCAGGATATCCCGATCCCAAATACCCCGCGAGGTCTCGCTGTGAGTTAGTAGGTCATTTATCTACAGTGATCGGTAGTACAGTGTGCTCGTTGGTGCGGTAGATGCAGGCGCATTTATCGACCATGATCTAGTGAGTTACCGACTGTAGGGGAAGCTGGATCAGTATACGACTACAATAAGTATACACAGAACCTCGCGCCATCTAACTGGATACCATGCAACCATTATGGAAATATCGATCTTGATCTATCCGACTGTAGCACCATCTAGTAGACAACAATTTCGACATAAGATAATTATCGACAGGTGGTCATTACCGTCTGTGGGTAAAGTGGGTTTCTGGGATAATTACCGACCGAGCACAGGTAAATTTACACCTGCCTAGGTGGTGTGCTGGAACCGGCCTAGCTTATCTACTAGGGGGATTTCCATTTACAAGATGGCGGAATTTTTCGTAAAAAATAGCAGTTTTCACTTCAAATGACCACCAAAAATATAAAAATGAAAAAAATAATAATCAGAGAACGTTAGGGGGAGGATTTAGCGATACTTTGACTAAATTTTGATGGTTTTTTATATCAGATAATTTCCAGCTGAGATAGAGTGTACACCGCAAATCGTCTATATCCAAATACGTTCTCGGAAAAGCTCCGACACCGGCTGGTTTGTCGATATTTTCGCATAAAAAAATTGCTGAGTGTTGTTGAAATCATACTCAATAATGTACAAAAGGTTTCAATAAATTTGCTCAATCCATGTTTCTGAAAAAAAATCGCAAAAAAGTGTTTTTTTTCACGCAAAACGCTTACCCTCCCCCTCGCCCCAAAATAATTGGGTACAGAGATTCAGTGTATTGTAACCAATATTTTTGTCCTAGTTTGTGTATAGTCCGTATTAATTCAGAAAGATACAAGCATTTTGAAAAAATGTGTGACAATCACGGTATTAGTATATATCGAATTGCCTGAAAATGGCCGTCATTCCTACTATAATCGATTATTTGTACTTAACTTCAAAGCACTCACGGTAGAGTGAGAGAAAAAGAACGTGAGTCATTTAGTCAACATTTGTATTGTAACAGAGTCACACTCTGAATCACACTCCCTATCCATCATTATCAGAATTAGAGCGACTATTCGAAGTCGGATAGATCGGCCTGCGGTGGAATGCGGAATCAGCTGGGCATTGAACGGAGCAAAGTCCCTCAAAAACACCTGACGTAATTATATCGGAATTCCTTCGCTGTCACAAATAGTGGGTCAGCGACCAGCTGACCTCGCTTGGTGGTAAAAGTAAAAATCAACGTTAAAGTCACACAAATTCGAAGTCTGAAAAGGAATATCAGGGAGAGGCGTATGAAGAGGGGAACGGTTATAAGAGGCCATGAAAGAGAGCAGGACTCTGTCTCCGGTGAAAACCAGTACCAGCAACAGATTTTGCCTGCTATGCGAAGGCAGCTCGATACAAAGATAGAAAATCAAGTCTGGAGAAGCGATAGGAGTTAGGAAAGAGTGGGTGTGAATTGTAAAGCGAATTTCTCAAATCAGTCAAACCAATTAGGTAATCGAGTTTAAGTTGGTGAATATATTAGGAAAAATTAAGCACTATAAATTAAGTAGGAATCAGATTGTAGGAAATTAAGAATTCAACAAGGAAACAGGAAATATCTGGCAGTGGCCTAGGTTCAGTCTAAGAGGACTGGAGAAAACCCTTTAAGGGATAATCGAGTAGGCTAATTAGAGATTAAGTAGAATAATAGAGAATTAAGGATAATTATAGACTCGATGAAGCGGTTAATGCGCAAGCCCATCTACTAGATACCAGGGACTGAGGGTCCGATAATTGTAAAGAATTATAGGAGCATATTGAGGGAAAGGAAGAATATGAGATCTGCGACATCCAAGAATAATTACAGAAATAATTAAAATACTATAGACCTTATAATATAGAAATAGATATCCGCGACGCACAGGAGAGAGATACTTTAAGAGTAAACTTTGAGAGGTAGACGATCAGGAGAGAAAAACTGGAGATTTTCGGATCAATATCACTAAATAGCAAGGAATTTAGGAGAATCAGAGGATAATGAGTCGTCAATAGAAGAAAAGTCTGACAGAAACACGTAACAGAATCTCGCATGCTGAGATAGAGCAGCGCAACAAGAAAAGAGGGAGAAAGAAACATCACATACTTACCCAAGTTAAAAAGATCCGATTGCAGCAGTCCACGTAGGTGAGTGGTGTCAAATTATCACAAAATAATTACCGAAAATCCACCTGGCCAACAGATAAATAAAAGAAAACCTATTAAACATTACCAACCGTGATCACGTCGCCACATAAAAAGAACATAACTTGTGTCTCCGAGGCCCCGCCACCACCAGAAGACACTCAAACAGTCAACGAAGATGGCACAAACACATTTGCGTGCACGACAGCTGACAGTCGAGTCAGCAACAAGTCTCCAAGGCGTAGCAGAAGGCGCGTTCAGCTGCCTGTGAGGATAACAAATAAGACGGAGGCCCCCGATTTCCGTCTAGTTCTCGAGTTCGGCATCTGATGTAAGAGCGGCAGGGTGGAAGGTCCACCATTATGAGAGATAAAGAAAATCGTGGAATAACTGCATATATCAGCGTATTAGAAATTAATTGTACTGGCAAACGGTGCCAATAAACCGAACACCAACATTTTCCTGATAAACTTGTTAAATAAACTCTACTTTTACCTACTCAAAAGTCTGAATTAATTATTCCTGTGTTCGAGCCCGAATTCTTCCTCTCCGAAAATAAAAAATTAAGATTAACGTAAAAATACCGTTACATTTGGCGCCCGAATAGGCACTCGAACACAGATAAGAAAGTCTGCGGAGGTAAGGTAGGGGGCGCGCAAAGAAAATGAATTTGGTTTCAGGCGTGAAGAATGGCTACAAGCGGAGATCAGAATATTTCTCTCGACATCGAGGAAATGCGAATGATGAAAAGCATGGTGGAGCATCGTCGGCAGGAGCGGTCTAATGAAGGAGGCCCAACATATCTCTGGGAATCCACGACAGCTGAACACCTCTTGGATAACCGGCGGCAGAGAGATCGGAGACATATAATCCGATTGTCCGAAACTACACCAATTGAGAAGGGGAGAGATACATCAGAAGAGTTTGCGAATAATCGGATAATCGGTGAAGACGCCAGTACACCGAGAACCCCAAACAGAACTGCGACTTTAGCAACACATCCGGTTGGGGTAGGCGAGATAATGCAGTTTCTGCAGAGAATGAAGGAGAAGAGCAACGAAAAATTCGCCGAAGTGATAAAGTCTCAGCAGGAGATGAGAGACGATTTTTCTAAGTAGGATCGAGGTATTGCGAGAGTCAACTAAAGATGCGCTCGAATGAGAAATTGCTGCAGTAGAGGGCCAGACGGATCGGAAAATTAAAGAGGCACAAAAAATGTGCGGGAGGATCAGGAGGTCACGAATAATTTCGTCCAACAGCAGGTTGCTGGCCAGAGGGTGACTATATACAGACTTGAAAGAAGAACGCAGGCGATAATAGCTGAGATCCGAGCAGCACGAGAGATCACTGACGAACATGCCAAAATGATTGTGAAATTGGAAGAAACCACACAAAGGACCAGTGCTTCTATGAATTCTGGTCAAACCATAGGAGGCGGGCTAAATATCACTCGTCTGCATACAACGGCATAGAAGCCGCTGACATATAACGGCGATGGAAAGGAGAGACCCATGATGTTTCTAAAGGATTTCCGAGAATTCTGTTTCGCTGGAGGAATCGAGAATACGGAAATCCGACACACCATCGGATTTGCGTTAAAAGGTGTAGCAAACGATTGGTGGTTGGTAGTAGAAAAAGCGGTGCACGATTTACAAACGTTTGAACAGAAATTTTGTTCAGGGTATTGAGCGCGCGATATGCAGGATAAAGCGAAGAAAAACTTGGAACTTTTTATACCGAAGGTCAAACTCTGACACGAGCGGAATATGCAACACGAGTGATAGGGAATGCACGCGACCTGAGCGAGAAATTGAGTGATGAGGATATAATCTGGCGGCTTGCGAAGCATTTTTACGAAGAAGTGCGAAGTGCGGTGCGAGTGCGACAAAGATTTGCCAGTAGGAGAACAGAGCGCGAGCAGGCGGCTCGGCCATACCCGAGATACGAGAATCGTGCAATTCTTTTTAATAATGGCGGAGATAGATTTCCTCAGTTACCAGGGCTTCAGGGAGGCTGAGAAGGCGGAGGACCATGGCAGAAAAATCGGCCATGGCCTCCAGTAAATCCACCATGGGAGAATGGACGAGAGCAACAAAGGCCACTCTTGCAGGAGAACTGGACCGGATATTCCCAAGTGCCGGAAAATACTCGACCAGTAGGGCCAGGATTGCCAAGCCATGAGCAGCTACCGAGTAACCTGGTAAACAGGATAAATCGGGGACGACAGAGTCCATTTGTGGCACATACGATTCCGAGGGAGCAAACACCTGATCCAAAGCCTCATGTTCATCGTTTGTATCCGGTCTCGTTAATGCAACGAGAAAGAGTACAAAAAGAAATAGAAAGGATGCTGAATGTCGGTGTCATACAGAAATCCGAGAGTATTTACAAAAACCCATTAATACCGGTCACGAAGGACGATAATTCGGTACGTTTCTGTCTGAACGCACGTGAGTTAAATAACTATTTGCTTAACGACTATAATAATGCACTACCGATCGAGGAAATATTCCAACGGTGTGGGGGAAAAACAGTAATGTCCACGTTGGATTTGATGAGTAGTTTTTGGCCAAATACCACTTCATCCGGACCCGAGCAAATATACAGCATTTCAGCATAACAGAAAATGCTATGAATTTTCAGTGACATCGTTTGGCCTGAAAACGAGCACAGCAAGTCTGATTAGAGCCTTCGACATGGTTCTTAAGGGTTTGGATTTTGTGATAAATTTCGTGGATAATTTATTGATAATGTCGACGTCACGCGAGGAACACCTTGACCATTTACGAACATTGTTTGAAAGATTTCTAGAGCCGAGAACGAAGCTAAAATTCAGCAAATCGCTTTTTTCCGCCAAGAAGTAATATTCCTCGGCCACGTACTCACAACGGAAGGGTTAAAACCTGATCCGGAGAAAATCAGGGTAATTCACGAATATCCGCGACCTCGAACAAACAATTAAAGGGTTTTCTGGGATTAATTAATTTTTATACTAAGTTTACGAACCGTAATGCGCACGAAACCGCGCCATTGCTAAATCTGAAAAAGGGTATCCGCTGGAAGTGGGATAAGGAGATGAAAAAAACTTTTGAGATAGTGAAAAATTATTCTGCGAAGCAATAATATTTTGGTTTCCAGATACTCGTAAACCATATACCCTCACCACAGATGCGAGGGATACGCGTGGAAGCGATCTTGTCTCAAGAAGATACAACTGACGAATACAAAGTAGTCACGTTTGCGAGCCGGACAGTGAAAGGGGCTGAGATCGGCTACACGACGACCGAGAAGGAGTTGTTGGCGATCGTGTGGGCACTCCAGAAATTGAGGACGTATCTGAACGGAGCTCGGATTTACATAAAAACCGATCAGAAAGGCTCAATTCGGATTTTTTTTCTAAAAAAACATGTTAAACTCGGCAGAATGACAAAAAGTGCTTTATACAAAGTATGCTCCATCGCTTGTTATATATTTTTCCCATCTTTCGGGCAATTTGTGAATACCACGCCAGTAAAAATTTTCCCCTTTGGCTGCGAACCATTCATCGAGCTACTTTTTCACATCTTCGTACGAACTAAAGCGCTGCTCAGCAAGTGCGTCACCCATCGATGCAAACAAGTGGTAATCGGAAGGAGCTAAGTCTGGTCAGTAACCGCATGGGGTAGAACTTTCCAGCTAAGTGCTTCCAACGTGTCGCGAGCCGGTTTTGTCGTATGTGACAGAGCATTGCCATGAAGAAAAATGACTTTGTGTTGCCTCTTTCGGTATTCTGGCCTTTTCTCAAGCAGCGAATGGTTCAAATGGGTCAACTGTTGTTGGTAACATTTAGTATTAACCATTTCCCCAGGTTTTAATAGCTCATAATAGACCACGCCCCTCTGGTCCCACCAAACACAGAGCATCATCTTTCTGTCAAAGCGATTCAGTCTTGCGGTCGATGTGGATGGTGCGCTTGGGACTACCCATGAGTTTTTACGCTTGGGATTCTCAAAATAAATCTACTTTTCATCCCCTGTAACTATACGATGCAAAAACAACTTCCTTTTGTACCGAGCGATTAAAATGTGACATGTGTTTTTGCGCCTTTCCATTTGCTTGTCGTTCAACTCATGTGGTACCATCTACCGGTCTTCTGAATCTTTCCCATCTCTTGTAACCGATTGGAAACAGCTTATCGACTAACGCCCAATTTCTCGGCGAGTTGTTTTTGTGTTTGCGAATCATCTTCGTCCAACGATGTTTGCAATTCCATATCTTCGTATTTTTTGGCGGCGTTCCACATTCCTTGTCTGCAACATCGAAGTCACCACTTTTGAAACGCTGAAGCCATCGTTCACACGTATCTTGCGATGGAGTATATTTACCATAAACTTCTCGAAGTAATCGGTATGGTTCAGCAGCAGTTTTCTTCAAATGAAAATACAAAATTAATGCTGTCCGCGAATACTCTTTATTCGGTACACATTTCGACATATTGAACACAGCAACACAACACTATGCACACATTTTTTCAATTTATCACTTGTGCGCGTCTGACACTTGTTGATGACATAACAAAGTGGCGCAGTGTCGAACCTTTATAGCACGAACTGCATTCGTGCGCTATCTGTTGTCTTAAATCCGCATTTCGTACTTGTACACCTGGTACGTTGGAAAGGCTCATGAGATGGGTTTTGTCCATCCAAGACTATGACTTGCAAGTGGAACATGTCGCCGGAAAAGCGAATGTCGTGGATGATGCGTTCAGCAGAGTAAAAGGGGACGAAGGTTTACCGGTGGCCGACAACGAAGGGATCGTGCTTGTCGCGGGTATGCTGGCGGAGAAACTCTCGCGAGGAAACTGAAATGCGTGGGAAAGATACAACGAGAGCAAAAGGAGACGCGGATCATGGTGGATTTCTTCGATTAGGAAAAAGAAGCAGAAAAAGAATGTAATTCCGACTGGCGAACGGAATTCTACAGAAAAAAATCGAAAAACGGAATTTGGCGAGTCATAATATCGAAGAGCATGATTCATGAATTAATAAAAGCTTGCCATGCGATGTACGGACATCTTGGCCCAAGAAAATGTTCACGGATGTTGGTGAAGGATTTTACATATCCACACTTCGCGAAAATCACTCGAACTACACTGGCAACATATGATACTTGTCAGCGGAATAAGATCGTGATACAAACAAGCTACGCAGCGATGCAAACCATCATACCTGAGAAACCGGGGGATTTAGTGTCAATAGATTTTTATGGACCATTGCCAGCATCGGTGAGCGGAGTGAAACGCATCCTCGTAATATTGGATGCATTTAGCAAGTTTGTTGTGTTATATCCCATGAATAAGGCGAACACGTCTACGGTGATAAAAAGAATATTTAACGATTATATTCCAAAGTATGGAAAACCACGGCGGATACAGTTTGATCACGGTACACAATTTACCGCAAAAAATTGGCTACGGAAATTCAAGGACGAAGATATTACGGCGGTATTCTCATCGATAGGGCATTCTCAGGGGAATATCCTCGAACGTGTTAACCGTGAACTCGAAAGATTTTTCCGGACTTTTCTGACAGAAAATCATGCAGGCTGGTTCAAATGGGTGAAGATAATCCAAGACTGCATCAATGAGAGTCATCACGAAACAACGGAATGTACCCCCATCGAGCTGCAATGTGAGAAGAAACCAACAAGGAAATGGAATAAGCAAATGGCTCTGAAGAGGAACGAGGAAGATGCAATAACGTACGTGATGAAAATCGAGATCGCGAGGGAAAAGATTGCGAAAAAGGGGCGGTGCCAGGCGGAAAATTTGATTTAATACATCGGCTAACGAGTTTCGAGGAAGGAGATCCTGTTTTAAGAAAAGCATTTAATGTTTCGGATCCACTAAAACAGTTAACGTCAAAATCCATGCCGTTATACGAGGGACTATATAAAATTAAGAAATGCGTAGGTGTAGCAACTTATTTAGTTATAAATCTAGATAGTAAGAGAGAGCGTGGTAAATTCCATGCTAGCATATTTAAGAGGTATAGGACAAAGACGGAAAAGACAGAGAAGAAAGAAGAGGACACGGCGAATACAGCGAACGAGAAAAGGAGCGACACAGCAAAGGGGCAACGGACTGATTCAAAACAACAGGGCCAACTCTTGGCCGTTACAGGTGCCGCACCGACAAACAAGTCGGCCGTCATCGCACCGAGTATAGAGCTGGGTCAACAAGAGCTCGGGTCGTCGTAACAAATCGACTAAACCGAGAAGAAGCCGCCAAATTCCGAGAAATTGCGATTGATCAGTGAGAAAGGCGCGACAAGCAGAACCGTAGTCAATTGGCTATCAGTGCCATGGTCGATGACGAGGCAAGAGAGAAAGGTCCCTGGGAAACGGCAATTTGTGCGCAGGCCAAAGCCGTTACAGAGATTTGCCGAAAAGAATCAATGAATATAGATATGATGAAAATACTAAATATATCTATATAAGGGACAGAGGGGCTAAACCTGGCCTATAAAATTACGGGCAACCTAAGCGAATACGTAAAAAACAGACAGTGTGCGAATAAAAAAATTTCTTTTTGGCTTCGAAAAAAAAATCACTTTACAAATTATACCTTCATTTTCATAAGAAAGAACATGCAACGTTACATCGAATATGCGGTCGAGTACCTCACACCAGGAGTACCATATGGTGCCGAGGTGCTGAGTGTGGAAAATCCAGGGCGCTTCTACTTATGGATGAAGAAGGTCGAGGCGAAAAGGGAACGGTTCCTTAAACTGGTGGCCACGTCACCGAAGGACCAGCCGGAGATCTACCATCTGATGAAGGAAGAGGCGTACCCAGGACGGGCAGTGCTATTTTTACTGGAAGACGAGGAGGATACCAGCAAATGCAGTTTTTTTCGAGGGACGATTACAAAAAAAAAGCGGGGATTTACGTTACCTGGTTGGGGGATTTGGGAAAAAGAATTTCTGTTCCTTTAGGTGACCTGTACACCCTCCCCAACCAGTATTTGCGTGAACCCTATTACGCGGTGAGTGCCGAGCTACATAGCCACGAGCCGGTGGTGAGGCATGGACGCAGCAGGCCATCGATCGCTTCATCGCCCTCACCGCCGGAAGAAACCTCGACGTCTACAGCGACGAAATTGATCCGGTTGTTAAGGTGATCTGGTTGGAGATCCACTCCAGCCTCAACAACCGGGGATATAAAGTGGCCCAGCAACTGCGGCGCAGCAAGGATGCACGACGAATAGCACCGAACGGGATTTTCGATTACGGACGGGATGGCGAACGCTACGGAAAACATTTCCCGGAGGAGAGGAAGATGGAAAGAGCCAAAGGACAGCAGCAACAGTACCATCAAGCAGCAACATCGAGCGGGGCGGCCACGACTAGCTAATCATCGACAACGTCATCTACCATGAACGAGATGCTACACGAGCTGGCATCATGGGTAGAAGGGATCGGAACCGACGAAGATGCTGAGAGTGGGGAACACGAGAAATCTATGGAATGGCACATTGGTGGAATATGGAGCAGTGGAGATGGAAGAGACCGACGATACGGACAGTGACGCAGACAAGGACAACGACAGCGAAAGTTAAGAGATAATGAATAAATGGTTTTTTTTCTTTATTACTCGTGTGTTATTTATCGTGCGTCGATTTACTTAAAATAAACGGTGGTTAAATTGTAAGGGCCGATGTTGAATGTGAACCACACCTAAACGTCAAGTTTTTTTCTGCATTTCATTTGACATTTCTCAATTTTAGACTAACTCAATTTGAACCATGGAAAGATACACAATCGAGCAACGCGTTAAAGTTATTCAGGCTTATTATGAAAATGGGCGTTCAAATCAAAATGCATATCGTGCACTTCGTAATTTTTTCGGTCAATTTAATCGTCCAAATGTGCGTACAATCGGAAGAATCGTGCAAAAATTTGAGCAAACCGGGTCTGTAGGAGATATTAAAACACCAGTGCATGCTCGTACAGCTCGTACTGCAGAAAATATTGCTGCTGTTCGCGATAGTGTGGCTGAAGAGCCGTCCACCTCAACTCGTCGTCGTGCCCAACAATTGCACCTCTCACGCTCGTCGTTGATGAACATTATGCATAAAGACTTGCATTTACACGCTTATAAGGTGCAATTGACTCAAGAACTAAAGCCTCTTGACCATTCCAAACGTCGTCAATGGTCAGAATGGTGGCAAGAAATGGCAACAGTGGATGATCAATTTTCGAAGAAAATCATCTTCAGTGATGAGGCACATTTTCACCTCAGTGGATTCGTCAATAAGCAGAATTGCCGCATTTGGGCGAATCATAATCCAAGAGTGATTGTCGAAAAACCAATGCACCCACAAAGAGTGACTGGTGCGGTTTATGGGCTGGCGGCATCATCGGGCCGTATTTTTTCCAAAATAAGGCCGGTCAGGCAGTTACTGTGAATGGTGTTTGCTATCGTGAGATGATAACGAACTTTTTATGGCCCGAATTGGAAGTTATGGATGTGGGCGATATGTGGTTTCAACAGGACGGTGCCACTTGCCACACAGCTAACGAAACAATGGATCTTTTGCGCGACAAATTCAATGGCCCTGTTATCTCACGTGGTGGCGATGTCAATTGGCCGCCAAGATCATGTGATTTGACACCGTTGGACTTCTTTCTTTGGGGTTATTTGAAAGAAAAGGTGTACGTCGATAAGCCAGCAACAATTCAAGAGCTAAAGGATGAGATAATTCGGCACATTAACGGCATAGAACCTCAATTATGCCTAAGCGTCATCAAAAATTTGGACCATCGGATGGAGGTGTGCCGCCGAGGTCGCGGCGGCCATTTGGCCGATATTTTGTTCCATACATAATTGAACCATACCATATTATCATAATAAAAAGAATTGACAATAATTTCCTAAATAATTTGTGTTTTATTCAAAATCAACATCGGCCCTTAAAATTTAACCACCCTTTATATAGGAATTAGTTCGGATTAGAAATATGCGTAACTAAAATAAGATAGGATGTAAGAGTGAAGTCCGAAAATTAAGCGAAGAACCATCGGCGAACAGCAGCAACACCTCCGGTCCAAGAAGGAAAGTATATACTTTTACATACTTTAAATTTTACATACAAAAAACCAATTTACATACAAAAAAAAATTTGACAGAATAAACGAAAGTATATGAAAAGAAAAAGAAAAAAAACGACGTTTATTCAAGAAAAAAATGGGGTACAAGCGTTACAGACTTTTGGTCTGTCGGAAATCCGGCTCGCCAATAATCTGGGGGGATAATTTGACAGAGTCACACTCCTTATCCATCATTATCAGAAATAGAGCTATTATTCGAAGTCGGATAGATCGGCCTGCAGTGGAATGCGGATCCAGCTGGGCGTTGAACCGAGCAAAGCGCCTCAAAAACGCCTGGCGTCATCACATCGGAATTGCCTCGCTGTCATAAGAAGCGGGTCAGCAGCCAGCTGACCTCGCTTGACGGTGAGGGGAAGGCGAATGGCGCGGTGACGACAACCTGGAAAAGTAAAAATCAACTTTCAAATCACACAAATTCGAAATCTGAAAAGGAATATCAGGGAGGGGGATATGAAGAGGAGAACGGTTCTAAGAGGCCGTGCAAGAGAGCAGGACTCTCTCTTCGGTGACAACCAGTACCCGCAACAGATCTTGCCTTCTATGCGAAGGCAGCCCGATACGAAGATAGAAAATTAAGTCTAGAGAAGCGATAGGAGTTAGGAAAGAGTAGGTGTGGATTGTAAAGCGAATTTCTCAAATCAGTCAAACCAATTCGGTAATCGAGTTTAAGTTGGTGAATATATTAGGAAAAATTAAGCACTATAAATTAAGTAGGAATTGTACTCTAGGAAATTAAGAATTCGACAAGGAAACAGGAAACATCTGTCAGCGGCTTCGAATTAGTCTAAGATGACAGAAGAAAACCCTTTAAGGGACAATCGAGTAGGCTAATTAGAGATTAAGTAGAATAATAGAGAATTAAGGATAATTATAGACTCGACGTAGCGGTCAATACGCAAGCCCATCTACTAGATACCAGGAACTGAGGGTCCGATAAATGTAAAGAGTTACAGGAGCATATTGCAGAAAAGGAAGGATATGAGATCTGCGACATCCAAGAATAATTACAGAAATAATTAGGATACTATAGACCCTATAATATAGAAATAGATATCCGCGACGCATAGGAGAGAGATACTTTAAGAGTAAACCTTGAGAGGTAGGCGATTAGGAGAGAGAAACTGGAGATTTTCGGATCAATATTACTGAAGAGCAAGGAATTGAGGAGAATCAGAGGATAGTGGGTCGGCGAGGAGGGAGAGAGAAACATCAATTACTAACCCAAGTTAGAAAGATCCGATTGAAGCAGTCCACGGAGGCGAGTGGTGTCAAATTATCACAAAACAATTACCGAAAGTCCACCTGGCCAAGAGATAAATAAAAGAAGACCTATTAAACATTATCAACCGCGATCACATCGCCACGAAAAAGAACATACCTTGTATCTCCGAGGCCCCACCACCACCAGAAGATGCTCAAACAGTCGACGAAGATGGCACGAACACTTTTGAAGAGGAACGCACACGAAAAACTGTGTAGAATCATCAAAATTTCTACTTTTCGTGAAATTGAGGTGACGCGAGCGCGGATCCAGCATGCACGACAGCTGACAGTTGAGCCAGCAACAGGTCTTCAAGGCGTAGCAGAAGGCACGTTCAGCTTCCTATGACGATAACAAATAAGACGGAGGCACCCGACTTCCGTCTAGTTCTCGAGTTCGCCACCGGACGTAAGAGCGGCAGGGTGAAAGGTCCACTATCACGAGAGATAAAGAAGATCGTGGAACTACTGCATATATAAGCGTATTGGAAATTAATTGTACTGGCAATCGGTTCCAATGAACCGAACACCAACATTTTTCTGATAAACTTGATTAATAAACCCTACTTTTACCTACTCAGAAGTCTGAATTAATTATTCCTGTGTTCGAACCCGAATTCTTCCCCTCGGAAGATAAAAAATTAATGTTAACGTAAAAATACCGTTACAGTATATAAATTTTATTCAACAGCATATAAATGTTAAAAAGTTTATTTCACATCAGAGATGTTATTAACAACTAGAATTAATAAAAACGGAATGCAATTTTCTAATCGCGTTTGTTGATTTAATTCTAAATACACGAGTACAAAAATTATTCAGCGATTAATTACAATACAGTTATTAAAAAATATAGTAACTACAAAAATATATAGCAATTACAAAAAAACTGTAGAAAGTCCCATTGAACTAGCTTTAAAAAGTATGTTATGCCGGTACCGCGTTATTGGATAACTCGGTAATCGGTGTAACATTAAAAAGTTATTATTTTGGGATCGTTTGCCGATTAGGAGTAGAAACTCGAGTAATTCGTGTAGACGTGAATTTATGTAAAAAATGGAACTGTGTATTATAGGCAACGGCTACTTCCCGTTGTCTATTTGAAAGTGAAAAGAGTTTAATACAATAAAATGTGGTTACGATCCCGTACGAGGAACCAACCTTTCGCGTCTGAATCTACCGTTAGAATTTAATATTTCGGGCGAGTCCGACCCGCGATCAACCGTTCAGGTTGATGTTAAACTTTAGACTGGTTTCCGCAAAGCAGTTAATTTTCCCCATTGACCGAAATCGAGTGTCGAATGGATTTCATAATAATCTTTGCTTGCAAATTCCAAGCTCGAGCTCATTGCAGTCATTGCGGGCAGCTCGATGTTTACGTTTGCACATTGTTCTACTTTGGTGAGCGGTCCTCACGAAAAGGAGGACAATAGCGAAATAATGTACAAAGAATTAGTTCGCGGTACAACAAGTATTTTAAAAAAAGGTTAAACTTTAAACAGTTTTCATGTGAAAATAAATTTAAAAAGGATGAAATCACTGCCGATATGATTTTAGTTAACATCATATTTAAATTACAATAATTCATTCACCGCTGTCATTACTGTCAGGAGGCGTCTTCATTTGTGTTAGAAAATTATTTCTGAGCTATTTCTGAATTTGTTAATTAATTTTTTTGTCATTTAAGACAACAAAAGAATTAAACAAAATATATTTCTTTAATTGTTATTTATAAAAGAAATATATTGTGTTTGATATTTTAAAAGAAACAAGAGATTGTGAGCTATTACTAGGTTATCGAGATGTACTTTGCGTATCGCGCAATTATTGCAGTTAATCAGGAATCAACGATTCCATTCTATTACGTATCGGAGCACTAACACAGTTGTATTTTTTCTCAGTGCAAATTACGCGTGACGCTGCATTTTCATTACAGGCACAACGATGGTGAATTATAATAATTTTATTGTATATTTCATATTATTTACTTAATATAAGGTAGTAAGGAGTGTGCTGCCGCGTATAACAGGCAAAGCGTACCGAATGACGAAAACGCTACGAAGTTATCTGGCATCACGAGGTGAATTAATGATTGATTTTCGGTCGGTTTTTGGTTAGTGAAGTCTGCCAGAGATTCGAACATCATATGCTGGAAAGGATACTAATTATTGGTATCTGGTCTGCAGGTACCCATAGAGGATTTGCAACAGGCATCACACATGCTCGTGCAGGCACTCGCAATCCGGGAGAAGTACATGAACAATTCAAGACAGAGTTTTCCCTCAATAACATCGAGATTCTTGAGAACTGCCGACAAGCGACCGATAAACATTGACGATGAGATTCAACACGACGATCGCATGGCAATTGCAGGTAGGATTAGGAAAGACCAGTTCTGAAAGTTCGAAGCGTCCAGTAAAGCTTTGGCTTATGGAGCATAAAAGTAGCGATCGATGGGAATAGTTACCCAATTTCCACCGGGGACTCAGATTGGGTTTTTGAGTTAGAGAACAATGAGTCGGATGCACCGGCCACGTAAGGAAAAACTTAAATATTTTCAAAAAATTTGGAGTTTTCAACGATGAACTTGCAACAAATATAAAGTTTGAACTTAGTTACTCGTAAAATTCGAGTAATATATGTGATGAAATCAACAACTTTTTACCGCTTTCAAAGATTGGAACGGTTTTAGTTTTCATCGCTATTACCCAATACCTTTGCTATTAACATTCAGGACATCTTATCTGAAATAGCAGATAAATCTTTCTAATGCACCTCCACTGTGCTTCACCTCTATCCTGTAACTATTATTAATGACATCGTAATACTTGTCTTTCCGATACGTTTTTGTTTTAACTGAACAATATAAAAATTTGCGGTCTATCTCGTATAACCTTACAGTCATGCAAAATATATTTATATTTCTGTTTGGCATGAAATACTTATTGATGTGTAAACATCTTAAGCGGCGGTATGGGTCTAAATTGAAGGAAATGAAACGGAAGTATGTAAGGGGAAGTGCCCTATCTATATATGTGCAATAACCTAGTGCGCAGCTACTTAAGCGCTCGCGGTACGGCATAGAATTAGAATGCGATTAGGCGTCGGTAGAATAGATCGCCATAGAAATTAGTGACCCACATAGTAGATTTGTGACGTGTACAAAGCCTAGCCACGTTTCGGCCACTGCTTCCCCTAGCGGACTGAGAATCAGCTGTTAGTTTTAGCGTCGTTAAACGTATTGAGAACGTGTTAATAATTATATAAGATTGTTTGATATATATATATATATATGTATATATATTCTCTATAAAAGATATTTTTGCAGCTGATTTTCCTGACATGTATTTCGAAACTGAGCTCGTCTGTGGTACTTGTTACGTCTCACTGCATAAGAAGAAAATACCAACGTTATCGAAATCGAACTTTTTCTTTACTTATCCACCAAAGCCGGCTCACTTACCAGAGCTTGATATAATCACGGTGCGCTTGATCTCCTCAAGACTACCCTTCATGGCGATCAGAAGGCTTCGATATAGCAATTGTTAGTACGGAATCCTTGGACAAGTAATAAACGTACCAGTATCAGTAGATAATATGGTTCAATTGCTTCCACGAGAACTTGATGATGATTATGCTATTAATGTCCATATGGCACGAAAAAAAATTCACAAAACCAATTATCTTATCGGATATGTAAAGAAGCGTCTCGTCAAAATTTGGCTTGAGTATTTAATGCAACAAGAACTGTACAAATTTTATAATATCACAGTTAATAACGCGTTCTTTTCAACTAACGAACAGCAAACAGCAGCCGCAGACCAACCGAGTCATGATGAGGTAAGCGAAGAGATCCGCATCGAAGGAAGCTTAACAGCTCACAGCAGTCCTTGCTTTGGAATGAAGAAAAGTATCTTCGTATTGCTCCCGGAGAAAACACCATACCAAAATGCATTCTCTTTGATGAACATTGTGAAGAATTATCGTTTCCGTCCATCTATCTCGGCCAATTCAGAACTTTCAAAGAAGAACTTCGAGTGACTCCATTCATGATGGCAACGAGCGAGTTACGCAGGGCTGATCGCCGAGGCGTATATCCTACTCATTTGCTATATATGGCCATGAAAATTATGCGAATCCGCACTCGTGATTCACTTCAAATGTCTTATAAGTTCATTGGCAAAAATAATACTGTGACAAGAGCACAGATAGAATCAGAAGAATACGTACACGGATGTATTGAAGAGAATCTCGCATTTTTACGCTATATCCCCAACTTAGCGTATTACTGGGCTTCACGTAAGAAAGACCTGTTCGCGATGATTCGACAATTTGGTAAGCCAACATTCTTTCTTACAAAGAGTGCTAATGAAATTGGATGGCCAAAACTACTCAAATTGCTGTATAAAATTCGAAATAATGGTGCTGAAATTGATGATGTGGCAATTCGAAGACTTCATTATAATGTTAAAGCCACATTAATCAACGAAGACGCCGTGATCTGTGCCATCCATTTTAACAAACTCGTCGATACTATTATGGGGATTGTTCAATCGAAACGATATAGTTTCGATATATAAACTCGCCAGAAAACACTTCCGGACACTCGAAACTTCAAACCCACAAACATACGTTTACTTGTTACAAAAAAATACGTAGCGCTCGAGCACAACAATGTCGTTTCGAAGCACCATTCATGCTTAGCCGAACAACTGTAATTCTTATCCCAATGAGTGCCGATGATCCTCGAAGAAATGCGCTTGCAAAATTATACAAACGGATGTGGAAGTCACTTGAAGAGAACGACTATAGAGATATTGAACATTTCTTCGAAGAGCACAATATTACTTCGGATGATTTTTACTTGGATGTATTGCGAGCGGGAATTAACAGACCTAAGGTTTTTATCAAACGGCAAACCACAGAGAAATGGATCAATCCGTTTAATCCATTCATTTTAAACGTCGTTGGGTCGAACACTGATTTTCAATATATAACTGAGGAATACTCGTGTGCCGCATACGTTGTTGAGTACGTAAATAAGACTAATCGTGGTATAAGTAATCTTCAATGTGACATTATCAAAACGATGGATGAACATACAGAGTTTGATTTCATGGAGATCACACGAAAGCTCAGTATTGACATACTTAACGCTGTTGAAATGACGAGTCAAGAAGCCGCTTGGTATTTGTTACGACTGCCAATGTCATACAGTTCGACCGTAGTCCTTTATCTACCAACAGTTTGGCCAATCGAACGACAACGGGTAAGGAAAACAACGGAACAATTGGATAATGAAGAGATTGACAGTAATTCAACCGATGTCTAGAAGACAAATTGGTTTGAAAGATACGAAAAGCGGCCACCCGATCTTGAACAACTTACTTTGGCACAGGCTGCCGCATATTACACGATTAGTGATAATAACCAATGGAAATGACGCAAAACAGGTCCCCGAATACTTCTCTATCGTAATTACGATATGGTCGCTGAGGCTGACGAGTACAAGCGCGAAATGGCAACTCTGCATCTGCCTTTCCGTCATGAAGAAACGGAGATTCTAGCGGAGAGAAAATTCGAGTCAGAATTAGATATAGCCAAGACGATTGAAATTTGTAAACAAATGTGTATTGCTCTGGAAGAACCTGATATTGACAATGCTATGGCTGATTTGCTTGCCATACGCGTTGCGGAAGCTGATCCATTTGCTGAATTCTATGCTTATGCAAATGCCGAAATGAATGAAGATATTAGGTTAGCTTTACTCAGTCGTCTTGGTCCTGTTGTTGAGAAACGAGAGAACCTCATGCCAAAGGCAGAATTTAATAATCTTATGCGCATGCCTAACAGTCGACAAAAAAGCCTTATGGTGCATGTCATCAGTACCCTTCTCGATCGAGATAGTGGTGAGCCACTTCAGATATTCCTTACGGGACCTACAGGTTGTGGGAAAACGTTTGAAATTAAGTTACTAATGGAAATTTACAATCGCTTCTCGGACACGGATGGCTACACCAACACATATCTCACATGTGCATCGACCGCAGTAGCCATTGACGGCTTGACTATTCACACTGCTCTGAAAATTTCTATTGGAAAAAATTTGCCTCTTTTAAATGAAGTTGTTCCACAGTTTCGAACACTCTTCAAGTATGTTCGCTGCATTATTATCGACGAAATAAGCATAATGTCAGCGGAACTATTACGACAAGTCGATGCTCGCTTAAAGCAAATAACAGGAGAGTTCGAGAAAACTTTGGTGGATAAGACGTATTTTTGATAGGAGACTTGAGACAGCTGCCGCCTGTTCGTGCAACGCCTATTTTTCAACAGATCAAAGCAAGTATTGCTGGCCCGACACTCTAGCGAGGGTTAAAATTCTACGAACTTAATCAAGTTATGCGTCAGTCAAATGAGGAATTCTCGAGCGTACTTATGAAAATCGGCAACGGAGAAAAATTACAGGAGAACGAACAGAGACTAATCGAGTCTCGATTTTTCAGCAGAGTAGAAGCAAACGAGCGATGCCCTGATGGAGTTAAGTTTTTAAGAAATCGAGACGTCGATGAATACAATAACACTGTACTTGGTTTGGCGCCGGAAAAAATCGTTTCCATTTCTCATAACGTTTTTTCTGGAGGTCATGATGCTGAACAACTTGCATTTGTACGACAAAAGTTGCATAAAATGTCGCTGATTGATACAGGAGGCTTGTCCTATGAGCTCACACTTGTCGTCGGCCAGCCGTATTTAATCATGACTAATATCAACGTAGCTGACGGATTGTCAAATGGGACATATGGAACCTTAGCATTTGTTGAGCGAATCGAAAATGCGACTGAAGACGAAATATTTAAAGAAGGAGATGTAAAAAGACTCTAGATGAAATTTGCGGGTAATCCAAGGATAGGACAAAAGGCTAGACAAATCGCAGCAAAATACATGCAAGATAAGAACATACCCGCAAGACTTGTACCAATTGCTCGACGAACTTCAACAATTTACCTGAACAATAACAAAACTATCACTGCAAAACGGAATCATTTTCCTCTCACCCCTGCCTGTGCCATGACACTTCATAAATCGCAGGGTAGCACATTTGATAAAATTGTATATTCATACGAGAAAGGGCATGGCCAATCACTTGTATACGTAGCCTTATCACGAGTCACCAGTGTAGATGGATTGTTCATAGTGTCACCGACTAATGATCCGGTATTCTCTCGTGGAGTTCGAGATGCCAATTCAACAGCTGCTCTATGAATAGAATTTGAGCGCCTCAATTTAAACCCATTACGTACGGCTCAAGAAATAATAGTGAATTTCATCAAAGATAAAATATCATTCTACAATTTCAATTGCCAGAGTTTACGAGCACATTCTAACGATCTTCATGAAGAAGTACCTCAAAACTGCACTGTGCTCATGCTCTCTGAAACGTAGCTTGCCGAAGAAGAAGACGTTGACATTCCAACTTTGACTGCTGCGTTAAATTTAAACGACAGGATAGACGTTCCGCTGGGGTAGCGATTTATAAAAATCAGAACAGTTCGCACGTTGTCACACCAAACATGGATATTAACTATCGCCAAATAACAGGAATAGGAGTAGCAGTACGAGATACTGGCGATATTTATTCAGCGGAATGCCGTCTCACAAATGGACAAACGATTCTTTCAGTCGTTGTCTACATCTCACGAAATCAATCAGTTCAGAGTTTAATAGATTTTATTCATTTTGTACTACTGCCGTTCAGTGTGGGTGGAGTAGCACTTTTGAGCAAGGACTATTACGTAATGCCCATGATTCTGAGTGGTGATTTTAATGTTAATTTTAATACTCCGGAAGCCGACCTTTTGATAATGTTTTTAAAAGATACGTTTCAGCTAGAGTTAAATAGTAATAGAAACGTAGCTACAACACAATCTGGAACTGTAATTGATGCCGTTTTTCAAAGATTTCTCAAAGTGTATATGTATCGTATTTTAGTTATCATAAGCCGATCGTCTCAAGTACAACGATTTTAAATGAATAAAAAATTTGCAAACGCATTAAAATTGAATTCAATTGGAATTATTTTTTTGAATAAAATCCGCCTTGTGCACAAATCCTCAACACACTTTCGTTCCGCATTTTCTCGCCGCAAGATGATTACACATCAATATCTCGAGTACTAGCAGACTCGCTCATTTTTTTTTACAATGTAACTGGTGGGATGCAACACTAATTCGTTACTCAAACTGCGTTTGTTGGAAACTGTTGAATATAATTATCAATTCTCACTTTGCATTGGAAGTAACCCGTAAGTTAATTCCGAAATTTGACACCATCAAGGGACAGTTGTTGTAATTATCTTCTATTCCTTTTTCCATTGCAACAAAATTGTGGAACGTATTATTTTATTCACGAGCTTGGTAAAAAATAACGAAAATTTCTCTGACCTTCTTCAATATTGTGCTCTGTTCCGAAAAACCCGCGCAGAAAAACAAGTCCGGGATGGAGTTCAGGTTAGAGTCCAAAATACATTCCAGACAGTACAGGCGATAATACAGGATCGACAATGGAACTTGATCCGATCCCATTGAACTCCATCCCGGACTTCATTCTGAACTCCCGGACCCTATATGGGTTACGACTCCTATGTTGGGTATAATGGATGACTGCGAAATTCCTTAAAGCAAGATCAGTATCGACATCATTTTTGAAGTCTAGGTCGATACCTCCATAATTTTCGGTATCCACGCCTCGGCTAATATCTTCCCTACTTACGGTGCTTGTATTTTTTTGTCAGAAATACTAGTACCTATATGATTTGTGACCGAATCTCTTAATAAAAGAATGGTCCGGGTCGACAACGAAAATTAAACAGCAGCACATAAATTTGTGAAATAACAATGCTGCTGTATTTAAAGTGACAAATAACAAAGGAAAACCAAAAAGAGAGTAAATATAATTAATTCGCTAATACAAGGCCAAAAAAACAATAAAAAGATAACGAAACTCAAGAATAGAAAAAGGGTGGCGAATGGGGGGCGGGGGGTGCTAAAGAAACATCACGGCCTTGCAGTAATAATGCCGAAAATAAGAACTCAAATTCTAATCAAACGCCAAATAAATTGTAAATAGCATCACTAAATAATAACTCAAATATGGCACAAAAGGACGGGCAAAAATATAATGCTAGATACCAGTTCGAAATGTAACGCAAAAGAACGGACGAAAATATAATGGTAAATACCAACTACAAATATAATGCAACACAAAGAGGGGGGTGGCGGAAATATAATAATCGATACTATTCTAAATATAGTGCAAAATAATTAAACAGAAATGATTTTAGAACTTTGGTTGCCAGTTACGTAACGGTGTAGCTCCGCTTACTCGAAACAATAGATTGTACTCGATAACACACTTTGAATCTCCGATCATTCATTAACATATCGAGAGTTTTTTCAATAATTTCTGGTATGGTGACCTCATTTGAACGACCTGGACGTTCTTCATCACAAATGCTTGTACGGCTGCGTTTAGATTCAGCTGTCCAGTATTTTATTGTTGCAAACGAAGGTACAGAGTCCCCATAAACTTCAATTATTTTCACTTTCACTTCATCATTCGTTTTCTTTTTCAAAACGAAGAATTTTATTAGTGCTTGATATTCTATTTTTTCCATTTTTGTAAAAATACAAAAGTCGTTCGCTTTTAATGACTGTCAAACACAAGCTGAATTACGCAGCTGGCTGAATATTGTAGAGTGGCCATATAAAAAAATCTCTTCTTATTTTTTTATGAATATGCAATTTTTACTTTGTCATTGTGTTTTCAAATTCGCCTTCCATTGTCCGCCTCCAGTACAACATTGTTCTTGTCCGAGAATTAAGCAATGGTAAATGGTCTAATATAATTTGCATCGAATTTTCCCTTTTTGGGGTCCTTTAACACACAAACCCTGTCGCTTACCTTTCCGTCGAATGGACTGTGACAAAAATATGTCACCCAGAATGTCCTTCGCTGGGTGGCTCAGGGCCACCACTCACCTGCAATAATAAAGTAATGTATTGGATCCATTCTATTTTATTTTTATTGTTATTTTTACTTAGCTAGTAAGACTATCACTACTCAATCTACCATCAGCCCCTCTAAGCCGTCCCCAGCCATAAGCGAATGCATCATTCGAAGATCACCAGCAACTAGCACACAATCAGGACCACCACCAGCCACAGAGTCAACCCGGAGAGCCTGTAGCTAGGGAGTATCGGAGAACCATCAGGCCGATCAAAAAGTACAGCAACTTCCATATTGGAATACTCAGCGCAGTTAACCTGCCAAAAACACAAAGACACATAACCATTAAAATGCTGATATGACTATTCATAGAAACTTTCAATACTCAACCTCGAAGCTGAAAACACTTTTGGCCTTTGAGCCCGATCCTATAGCACCACTAAGAGCCAACTTGTACGTCGCACCAACCACCTGTCACAATAACAACCGCTGAGTGCTGCCATCTTCTTTCAAACGTAACGCTACCACCCCTGCCGCATCACAGCTCAATGAGCTGGATCAACGGTTGCCCCGCTACATTCCGCACTTCCGCCGCCGCCAAACTCGCCCTTCTGCTCCGGCATTACGCTCACACCACGTTCCACGCTACATAGACGCCAGTCTCAAATTACTTCGTGCCAGGCAGTGAGCTAGACGACACGCGTAACGCGATACCCAGTGAATAGTAACGAGCAACGTCGTGCTGAGGATCTACGAGTATAACGTGCACTTAATACGAGACTCGAGGAATATATCGAGACTCGAATTGAGAGGAATTGAGGACATTGATCTGGAAAAATAGAGGAGAAATCGAGCGAGTGAGTGAGTACTGTATAACTGCACCCATAAAATCCCATTACATGCCCTCCCCTACATAGTGAATAAAGAAAAGGTTTCGTGAGTTTAATGTGTACGGCCGCGTGGCAAATAAATTCGCCATTAGAGAAGCCTCGTTGACTCACTTTATAATTGCTATAGAGTGAATGGTGTTTTACGCAGTTGTATGATAATGAGTGTGAGACTGAGTTTGAAATATTTTTAATCTGTCGACAGATAGCAAGTCGATGCATTCACATGTAGCTTGTCGAATGACAGATATGTATAGTAAGATTAAGGATCCTGGTGACAAGTGTAAATAATTAAATGCACTCAGTAATTAACAATAATAAATTCAATGTTTATTCAATTACTTAACATTGGTTGCATAAAAAATACCTGTTAAATACAAGAGTATGTAACTCGATTTGTCTGGCCTGTGTGTTGATGTACTGTTGGTGAGTGGGTTCTCAGGCCTCTGAGTTGACCTGTTGATCCCGTGTGGTTGATCCTGGTGATATGGTCTGATTGTAGAGCTCTATTGAAACCACATGGCAGGCTGGTGAGTGAGCTAACGCCAACGAGCGATGCGAGGCAGAATGGCGTCTCTGCTGCTAACGACGAACCACGCCGTTGACGTTTATATGAAGGTTGCAATAGTCCTGTTGGTTTACTGTGATTCGCACTGACACTGAGTTGAAACACGGGTGATTCGATCAAGAATGTAGTACACTATAATACTGAATGCACACTAAAGTGAGCGGAACTGATGAATATCTCTGTGAGTTTACGCGGGAACGTGTAGCGCGAGCGACTCTAGTGAGAACAATGGCCACATCCATCGCCCACGAGGCAGAGTATTAAGAGGGCGGACGTGCGTCACAGCTTGGTTGAGTTGTGATTCGCCGCCAGCGATGGAAAGTGAGCCTTGTGAGTGGTCTTGCCGCTGGGGCCACGCTAGCAGCGTTGGCCGCTTGAGTGAGCTTCGATCGAGGATGTGAGCTGATGGACAATGTGCTTGAGCGCGCGGTCGATAAATCGATATAGCATACCTGCGAGCTATACCATATGACGCGAGGCGTCAGATAATTGTGAGTGTAGCGTGTGCATGAGTTGAGTGTGTGCTTGGTAGGTGCGAAAACTGAACAGCAGTACTGTGGGTGAAATCGTATAGTACGAGTCATTTAGAGAAAATTGAAAGCATAGTAAATTATATTACAGTTAATTAAATATATTACAGTTAATTATTTAATATTTAATATATCGATCGCGCAACCCACTCCCCTTCCATTAAACCTCGAATTACATAGAGTTCTCGCACATATAATACCAGTCCCGAGCTGTCAACCTGCCGCGATTAAAGTATTCTATTGCGTTCCATTAAATTTTAGAGACAGTCCTTATATCGAGGTAATTGATAAGCCGCGATCGAGTTAGGGAATCCACATCCTCCAGTACGAGGAACCAATCTCTCGCATTTTAATCTACTAATAGAGTGATTCTGGCAGGTTGTTATTCGCCCCTTTGCCGGAAATCGAGTCGAAATGATCTTCACAATCAACGTTGCTTGCAAACTCCTGCAAGTCGTTGCTCGAGCTCGTAGCAGTCATTGCTCGCAGCTCATTGCTTACGTTTGCACATTTTTTCTACTTCGGTGAGTGGCCTCACTCGAAGAAGGAATAATGGCGAAATAATGAAATGTTCGCGGTACAACATTATTATTTAGAGGTTATTTTGCATTCATACTTGAGTGGTATCTTGCGTTGTCCCTCCCGGCTATTATTCCAGTTTTATTGCGCACTTGCTTTTGAGTTTATTTTGCATTATCCCTTTCTGCCCTTATCTGAAGCTCTATTCTTTATTATTTGTGAGCGATTGTCTTGGGTTTTGCATTATTATCATTTAAGCTTTAGTTTTTGCATATTACTGAAGGGGTCACATGAGCTTCGAAGCCAAAAAAAGCATGTTTTCTCGATTTTTTTTCACATTATATATGAATTATTTTATTCAAAATATTAAGTACATCAAAAAGTAACATTTTAACAGTATTTTTAAAAAATTTCATCCAAAAATGTTGGATATTCAGCCGGTGGGAACTGGTTTTCGGAGACCCCTACAAAAACTGTCCTCCGATGGTCACGATAACTCGTGATGTTTTTATCTGAAATTAAAAAACGAAATATTTTCTGCTGGTAGATAAGTATAGCTCGTGATTGAACGAAAGATTTTTTAAAAAAATGAAATTTGGATTATTGGCAGAGTTGTAAGCAAAATAATACATTCTTTGTACAATTTACATTACGTATAGCCTTGTAAAATTAGTTGTAATAAAAAAAAAAAAATCTTTGTTCAATCACTAGTCAATGCTATTTTGAAGAAGTTAGCAAAATTTCAATAAGATCGGTGCATTAGTTGGTGCGAAATCGTGTCCTCCGACTTCAAGAATAGTGTTTCGAGAAAAACGCGATTAAAGTTTTAAGTAGAAATAAAACGACAAAAATTTGTTTTTTAACTTACATAGAGTCGTCGATTCCAGTTCCATAAAGTAAAGATCCTGCTGCAGCTGCGATTTCCAGGGCATCCTTTTGTTCCTGCCCGAGACGAATTCTTGCGTCTCGAGTGCAAGTCTTAGCTTTTTTCTTAGCTATGAGTTTACGATGTTCATCCTCTTTTCGCGCGTACTCGTGGTTATTTCGGCCAAGGTTGATGTCCATCCCGTGCAAAAACAGTAACAGAGCTGAAATCCCTTCGCTGAAAGGACAAGCAGCAACTGATGCAGCAATTTCAACTATTTTGGAACCAGCAGGAAATATTTTTCGAGTGATTTTCCAATTTAGCTGGTTTAGACTCTCATTATTATTTTGTGTTGTAACGTAAATTTGTGCCTCAACGCACCACGTTACCTATGACTGGTCCAAGTTATTTTTTCCTTCCTTTTTATTTTCTCCTTCGAGATGGGCGCCAGGCGCTTTCGCGCCGGAAGGAAAAAATACCGAGTTAGATGACCAGTCTCGACCCAGGCCTGCTACAGCTGTTCAAGGCAGAGTGGGTGGTTCGGGCTGTCAAGCTACTTATTAGTCAAAAAAAATATAATAAAATACGGATAAAATCAATCAAGTAAAATAATTCCTTAAAATCCACGAACCAAGTCGAATAATAAAATATTGTCAATAACTACGACCAAACGAGAACAATCCATGGAGTCAGCAAATAAAACCAATAAATAATATAACTGAAGCAGAATTCCTAAATAAAATCAATGAAAAGAATATCAATAACAACTAAATAAAGTAAAGAAATAAAACCAATAAATAACTCAGACTACAGGCAGGTACGGGATTTACAACAGCCAACTCGGGCAGCTCCTTTATTTGGTCGAAGCAGTTATTAATATTTCAACAAGAATAACAAAAAAAATAAAACAAAGAAAAGTATAAATAAAATATCCCGTAAAATCAGTTTGGTTTTTAACAATCTATAACCTTAATTATTTCGGCAGTATGTTTTATCCCGGCGCCCGCTCTCACTCGCATAACCCCTAGACGCTATATAGCCTATCTCGCTCGCTTCCAATTTTCGCGTCGAACAATATTCATCGACAAATCTCAAAGCTAGGTTCTCTCTGTTCACAGTCCGCGGTATGGCCTATCCCGAGCTAATCTCACATTCATCCACAGAAATCATAACAACGGGACGTCGGGAGGTCACGTACGCGAGCTTCGACTAATTCGAACCTCCTAGCTCGAAAATCACCGGCAAGCAACGGCTAATAAGTCGAGCACGAAGAATGATTAACACAACCTCCAAACTATATATAACATGAAATTAAGAAAACCCGCAATTAACTGACTGACGTCCGGAATAGTAATAAAGAAAATAATAACCAATACTAACAATAATAATCGAACTAATAAAAGCAACGAACAGTTCAACAAAGTAAGATACGCTCTCGACCATACTAGTCCCTCATGACCAAATACAACAGACGGGACGGCGGCCGAACTCGCACTACTTCCGAACGCAAAACGAAAAAAATGTAATAAAGTACTGTTCGCTCGAAAAAAAAAAGAACAAATAAATGGAACAAATAAATGGAACAAATAAAGTATGCTGAATCACGGTACGCCAGCCTAATTAAAACCAAGGCATTAACGCCACGCAGTCCCAAGCAATAAAATAAGTCGACAAGAAATAAATTAAATCACATGAATTTAAGTCTATTACCAGGTAAAATCCGCGACGCGATCTATTCCGTTCATATCCCACATAACCAATCAACAAATTCAAACCACTCCGGGATAACGGCCTAACGCGCGCGCGGTTTAACCGTTAACAAAATCAATTAATTAATACGATGACTTTTCTCCGGTATCTACCGGTTACACGATCTCGCGACTACACTCGATAAACGCCGCGGTTCCCGATACAAATTACTACGCTGCACGCAGTGTATTAGAGTCGCAGGTGTGACCAGGCTCCAAGAAATTAATAGTTCACAAATTGAATGATAAAATAATAAAATAATAGTATAAGACCGTAGAAGGGAAGAGAGCTCACCGGGACGATGACGAGGTGTCGTTCCTTGAAATCCGGTACGAAGATGATGATATTAATTCGAGTCCCTCCTCGATTAGCTATCGGGTGCGGCTTCTCGTTTGAATCCTCCACACGACTAAGTGTTTGATCCGGCGATAATTACGTGTACAGAAGAGCGGGACAATGATACTTTTCACGCTACGTCCTCCTTGCTCGACAATAACCGGGAAAAAGCCCTGAGGTCCTGCCGGCACGCGTGCCCGTGAACTATGATCCCCACTTAACCCGCTAAACTCGGTTAATTGGGGGAACCGGTGTCGTACGATGACCGCGACTAGCGCCTCAGCTGGACAATGTATTCCTTAGCGACAGACAATTCTAACGTTGCGCGTAGCCCAGCAGATGACTCTCGGAGATACATAGATTCCCGTGAGTCGACGGCCGCTAAGGATGTAAGGCCGCGTACTCTTTGGTGCGTCGTCGGGAAAGTGGCATATTCCGACCAAGAAAAACATAAAATATCGGTCCGAAGTTCTCGAAGTTGTCACATTGCTTTCCTCTCCCTCATACTCCCTCTCCATCCCTCGGTCGTATCGAACGCATTATATATATAAAAAAAAATACAACAAAAAAAATAAAAATAAAGAATAAATAAAATACGAAAATCATCCCCTGCAGCCCTGAGCGATCGTGCTGGTAGCCGTTGAGTGAGGGAGACGTAGCTCGAATATTCTGGCACGTTACAGCGTATAGCCACCAACACACCGCTCTAGAAACATATCTTTGCTAAGGTCCTCATAAATACGCTTGATAGCTGACAAAACATCACTTGGTACTGGAGCATAATCGTGTTTGAATGATGATAAGGCATTCATAGCTGAAGCACGCTGCCAAACGCACCATGAATCAGAGCCGCTATTCCCACTGGAGAAATTCCCAAAGGGTCTCTCTCCTAGAGTTTTCATCCGATTGATTTAATAATTTGGGAGAAAATTCTAGTTTTTTTTAAATTCATTTTTTGATATTTCCAAACCCATAAAACCCCTTAAAGTTATCGGTTATCGTTTATGAGAGAAATTTTTGCAGAATGTACCTGAATCATATGGGACTAGAGATTAAAATTAACACGAAGAAATATGGTTTAATATTGTGTAACGGTAATTTTTATCGCCATCATATATTTTTATTTTTTGTGGGAATTCGGGCTTGATCACAGGACTAATTAATAGAGACTTCGTAGTGGTTGAGAGAAAACTTTATTCCCAGAGAAACAATTTCATAAACTACATGACTTTTTAATTTCCGGTCACTGTTACTCTGTATAATGATATTTAAATTCCGTAATTTTAGCGATCATCTCTCCAATTATTATTTTATTTTGTGAGCACCTATTCTCGGTATCCTCGAAAGTTTATAATTCTTCTTTTACAGCAGAATTGCTGTACGCTCGGTGCACAGACATACTCACACCACCAGTCATTGGCATCGCACTCGCTCGTATAATACTTAAAAGTTATTATTTTTTGGGATCGTTTGCCGATAAGGAAATGAATCTCGAGTAAAAGATGAAATCGCGAATTTATATAAAAGGAAGTATTTATTATAGGCAACGGTAACTTTCCGTTGTCTATTTAATTGTCAAAGTAAGAAGTACAAAAATACGTTGTTTCGAGTATTTCACGAGGAACCAACCGTGCTCTATCGAGTCTAATTTAATTCTGATTTTAGTAGAGCAGTTAGCAACTGCGTTTGCTAAAATCCCTTAGTTGGCAGCTTTAGCTTTAGCCAATCGTGAACTGCCTAGCGACTCGTCTGATGCTGCGTCGGCGTCTACCTCGCATCCTGTCTTGTATGACAGCTATCTTTGAGAACTCCATCTCTAGCTGTGTCCGCTAAGGAATATTCCTGAGAATACGTTAAGAGGAATATTCCGCGACGCAACATCCCTCCCCCCTTAAAAAGAAAAACTTTCAAAAAATTTTTTCTTCAGTTGATTTTCCGTACCTTATAATTTTAATACAATTTTACGGTTCAATATATAATATATGTGTAATATTACGTAAAATGTTTCATTTTTGTTTGTTAGTGTCGTTCAAGTCGAGCAAGTCGTTCTCGATTGGGGGGACGATTGCATAACCTGGCCAGCTCGGTTCGCAGTCGTTCCTCTGGCTGTTGTCATCCGAGTGGCTCGAGGTTGATAGTTACCTCGGCGGCTTCTGGGGTTATTGCTTCTCTAGTGCTCGGTGGTGTTCTGTTTCTTTTGTACCTGTAACATTTAAGCAGAACGTAGCCAACCAAGGCTATCGGCGCTATAGCGTCCAAGGAGTAGAAACGCTGATGTGTGCAAAATGTGTTGCATCCCGTATCCGGCAGTATTGAGGTTGTCCATGATTTGGTCGGCTCGAGCTCCGAGCTTTTGAAGCTCTTCTGGGTCTCGCAGCACGTTCTCTAGTGGAATTGTCCTCTCGGTCTGCGTAGGGGACGCCTGAGCTTCAATCTCCGTTAATTTCAAATTGAACGGCGGAATGTAGTTTTCCCGGATGATCTGCGATGTTCGCCCGATGATTTGATGCTGAAATCTCGGGCGGTTACTATACATACGCCTACCAAAGCCAGTATTCCCGTATTATTTAACATTTCAAGCCGAGTGGGATTTTTCCCACAATTTTTCTAGGGTTGGCGCGACGTATAACCATCACCCTTGCTGTTGCATTAGGACGATGAGGGGATGGGTTAGTTAGATAACCCCTTTCGCGAATTTCTCGCCGTTATCTGTGTCCATTTTCGCTGTAGGCCTTTAGGTCAGTCAGTCGCATAAGAATTGACGCTTTTTTCATAAATATTAATATTATCTTGGAATATTGAAATATTTTGGCATATTTCACTGTCATTTGCAGAAATCGAATTACCTATTAACATGTGTATATCAACCGAATAGAGTGTGCACGTTGACTTATTTTTTTTAAAATTAAGTATGCTCCTAGAGGCTTCATTTCTTCAATTTACTCTATATATTCTTTTTATACTCTACGCTGAACACTATCCTGTGTCAGTATTAATTTGCTATACATTTTTCGAGGTGCTTTTCTGGCACGGTCACAGTATTCCGTCCTCTCTGGATTGCGTAATGAAAGTGCAATTTCTTTTCAATTGTTTCGTTCAATTTATTTTTGCTACATGTATATTTATCTCTGAATGCCTGTTGATAAAATTAGGTCTCCTAAGATCTCTTCTACTTTATTGGACCTCCGTACCCTGCGTCCTGAGGGGTTCCTTCCCACATTTATTTTGTAGCTATTATTTAGTTTTAACTAGCTATAAGTATTCGAATTTCTTGAGCTATTAGTGCTTGATAAAGAGCTTCAGGCGGTTTGCATGCACCGCCTGAGTTTTTCGTCCCTTTCGGACGACGTAATTGACGGGGGGCCTCTTCTCCACTATTTCATGAGGTCCCGTCCACTTCGGGGTCAACTGACCGCCCCCTGCGCACCGTCTCATCTCGGAGAAGTACTCGTTCGCCGACGCGGTACTCCTGTTCCTGCGCATTGTGGTCATAAGCTTTCTTTGACTGTTTTTTCGCGCCTTCTACGTTGTCGCGCGCTACAGTCCATGCGGCGCGTAGTGTCTCGTAGTTCTTGGACGTAATCATCATAAGCATAGGTGCCACGGGGCTCCTGTTTCACGGCGGTCGGCAACTCAGCCTCGCGTCCGTACACCAACTAGTGGGGTGATAGTCCGGCCCCCGTATGCGGAGTGGTGTTGTACGTAAGTCGACATTGCGTACGGCAGTCACTCGTTCCAGTCTCCTTGATCCTCTCGTATGTAATTTTTCAGGTATTCTGCGAGAGTACGGTGCGACCTTTTCAAGGCGCCATTCGATTCTGGATGGTAGGCCGTTGTCTGGATTTTCTCTATTCTCAGCAGTCGACACATTTCCTTGAAGGTTGCACTGAGGAAATTGGTGCCCTGGTCCGACAGTATTATTTCCGGTGTTCCGTGCCGGCAAATTAACTCTTCAACCAGCGCCCTTGTTCACCTTCAGTGATCGCTGCATTGTATTTGGTAAGTGCGTCCTGGAATGTAAGTATGTATTTTTTCCCGGAAGCGCTATCCGGTAGCGGTCCTACGATGTCGACCGCGACCTTTTCAAATGACCTCGATGGGGTGTCCGTTACCACCATCGACACTCGTTCCTTTTTCTTGATTTTATTCTTTGGGCAGGATTCGCAGCATGTTATGTAATTTTCCAAATCCCTTCTCAGGCCGGGCCAGTCGTACTTGGTCCGGATCCGATGCAACGTACACCGTATACCCTGGTGCCCTCCTATGGGGGTGTCGTGGTATTCTTTAATTAATTTCAGGCGGTCATCGGCAGAAAGAGTGGCTACGCCACTGCGGCAGTCGCTATACTTTTTTATAACGCTGTCTTCGTCCGCGCTGCAGGAAGTTTGTGGGCTACGGGCTCCACCGTGCCTCGCTTCCTCAGCGGGCCTTTGCAGTTTGCGGTGCTCTGTCCGCAGTTTCTTCGCTCGGTGTGCCCACCGGTAGCTCCGCCGTTGAGTCGCTCTCTGTCTCGAGCGGCCGTGCAACGTTTGCTTTTCGTGGCCTTCCGCGCTTCGCGGGTCCGCCATGCTGTGCTGGGACCGCTCCGTCATTGTCAGCGGTGCTCGCAGTCTTACCAGTGGCTTGCGTATGTAGCTTGCGTGGTCTGCCTTTCCCCGACCGTACGGCTTCTCGGTGGGGCTGTGGGTATCAGTATAGCAACCTGCATCCACGCGGCGGATCTCTCCGTCCTCTTCTGGCGCATGGGCCCGCGCGGCCTCTCTCTCTCTGCCGCGTTGCTCTGCTGGCCCGCTGTATTCCTGACTCTCTGCTTTGTGCGGCTGTCCGTACCCGGGCGCATGCTGTCCTTTTCTTTCTCGTGGGCGAGCTCGATCTCTCGCTCCAGTGAACCACCATAGCTGTAAGGGGTATCTTCGGCCCTCCGCTTTGTGCGGTCATTCGTTGTGCCGAGTTGCCCCGTCGTGCTGTCTTCTTCCGACTCACGGATTTCGTTCCTAGCTCTCGCTTGGGCCCTCGTAGTGAGGAATATATGGCTGAGCGCATCTGCATTCGTATTGCGCTTACCTGCCTTGTATTCTACATTAAATTTATGTTCCGTCAATTTTATTTTCCAGCGCATTAGTCTCGAGCTTGAGTCCTTACCTCCGAACAGCCAGGTGAGCGGTCAGTGGTCTGTCACTACTGTGAAACGAGTACCATAAATATATGGCCGGAATTGAGCGAGAGCCCAAACTATCGCGAGTAGCTCTTACTCCGTGTTTTACTATGTCGTCGAGGTACACATAGCATTTGACGCCCTGTACTCCTGCTAACGCGGAGTTCATTAGCTGCTGGAAAGTCGTCGGCGTGTTCTTCAATCTGAATAGACTCAAAATGACCCTGCGGAGTGGAAAATGCCGTTTTTCTATATTTTTCTGCGCCATCGAGATTTGGTGAAATTCAGAGGCGAGATCCAAAGTCGTATAATATCGGGCCCGTCCCAACTGGTCCAGTATTTCGGTGATATTGGACAGTGGGTACGAGTCTCCGATGGTGGCTTCGTTCGTCTTCCGAAAGTTCACCACTACGCCCATTTTCTTCACTCCGGCGGCATCGGGTTTCTTAGCCACGACCATCACCGGCGCGTTACATTGACTCCTGCTGGACTGGACTATTCCTTCCGCTAGGATTTTGTCGGTCGGCATCTCCACTTCTCTTTCTCGTGGGCGAGTTTAGCCTCTCGCTTCGACGAGTTATAGTGGTTGCCTTGGGTATCTTCGACTCTCCGCTTTGTACGGCTGTTCGTATACGCGATTGCGTTATCTTTCTCTTTCTTATGGGATTTTCTTTCCTGTCCCACTTGGGCTCGTGTGGTCGTGTATATGCGACTCAGAGCGTCTACATCTATATTTCTTTTTCCGGCTTTCTGCATTTTACCGGACCTATGCCCCGATTTTACGTTCTTCCTAGGCAAGGGTTGCGATTCTAGGTCCTTCGATCCGACCTTAAAGAGGGTGCAATGCTGCACCTCGTGCGTGCGCTGCCGCTTGTTCCCTCGTAAATGGAATACACCGTTGTATTCGCACATTATTCCTGCGCGAGCTGCTTGCTTTTCACTGCTGGGGGGCACCAAGTCGGGCTTCCGTTGGCGCTGCGCAAACCGTTTGGCCTTCTTCTCCGGGCTCTCTGAGCTTACGCGCAGTACCTTGACCTGGCAGCTACGTACGGTATTCGCTATCTCCGACGGCTCGCATGTCACCGTCGGCTGTTGCACTTCCTCATCGCATTTAGAAACTTCTAAACTCACTCTTTCGGTTATTGACGGTGTGATACGGGGTCTCGCTATGATGCCTTGGCCGATCTCGCTCCTTGTAGGTAGTCCGACAAATTTATTCTCCTTGGCGGCATCCATGCTAGACCCGTTCCCGGAAGGAAGATTTATCTTTGTAAGCAGGCCTATGTATTTGCATGTGGCGGCAATTCTACTGCGTGGCGACGAATATATCCTCGTCGCACCGTCCCGTAGCGGCATGCAATGCCCATACAACTTGAGCATCTCGCCATGCAGGATGTCTGCTTTATGCTGCTTGATGAAGTCCATGCCAAGTAATCCGTTGACCTTCAACGGCACATTGTTCGGAACGATGTAAAACCAATGGTCTACATTTAAAGCCGGTGTCTCGAGTACAATTTTAGCTATCCCGAGGGGGGTGAATTTTTCGCCTGCCACCCCCTGCAGCTCTACGTTTGAGACAGCCTTCCTTGATTATGCTGCACTGCGCTCCGGTGTCCACCTTGAGGGTAAGAACCCCGGTCGTGGCCAACGGTGCATCGATATCGAAGTCGCTGGCGGTGGCACTCGACGCCGGCAGCGTTACTTGAAGGAGCCGCAAGGTTCGTTTTCTTCTTCTTGCTTGCAGGTCTCTGCTGGACAGTTAGCGTATTCAGCCTCAGTGCGCCCAGCCTGTTAACGCCTGCAGTGGCTGTATCTGGCCCCGCGGTTACCGTATTTCTTGCATCTTTGTAGCCTGCATTTCTTAGCTGTCGGGGCGGCTGCGTCGGCTCGCTTTTATTCTGCAATAGTCTCTTCCGGCAGTTCTTCCACATGTGGCCTTTCTTCTGGCAGTAATTGCAGGTTATTTCCACGTTGTGGATTGACTTGTTTTCACTGGGTACTGTTAGGCTTACTTGTCCCGTATCCCCGGTGCAGTCTCGAGCCATGTGTCCAGTTTTTCCGCAGGTGAAATAATTTTCTCCCTGCCGGGGTGATGCGCCTTGGGACCTTCTGGGATGGTCCCTTTGGCCTACCCCTCCCTTTGGCTGCACCATATTCATGATCTCGATAATGCATCCGTAACGGACTCGTGGAGGGTGGCGTAATTGCGTGATCTCACCAGGATCTGGACTTGCCTATGCAGTTGATTCTCGAAATTAGGCCTATGCGCTCTTCCATGTTATCTTTTCAACGATGCGCATCTCCAACATCGTGGTGGCTTCCTCGCAGAGCTTTTCTATTATATCGACGGTTATACGCTCGGTCCTGGCGGCGTATACCGCGAAGTCCTCTCCCTGGCCCTGCCGGAGGGAGTTGAATTCTACTTGTAGCGCAGGCAACGACTTCCGCTTCCCGTACAGAGCCTCCAGCTCGGTTTTCAGCTGTGCTACCGAGACGATAACTTTATGCTTCATTTCTCTGGACGCCCTCCCTTCGAGCTTGCTGCTGAGCACTATTTCTAATGGGACGTCTAGATCCCGGGGCGCTACTCGCCTGAAAACAGTCTCGCATGATCGTACGAAGGCGTCTAGTTCGTCAGCGTTGCTTTCGTCGAAACGCTTGATGTTTTTTTAGGGCTAGACTAAGATCGAGCGTCCTACTCGGTGTTTATGGCACCCTTTGTTGTTCCCTTTGGAACACGGGATCCGCAGGGGGATATTCTGATTCCTCAAATCGGGTTTGCCTCGACCGCGGACGCGGTATCGGGCGCTCCTCCAACCCTGTATTTTCCAGTCTCCGCGATAGTTCGGCGTTTTGCTCTCGTAGGGACCGGATGAGTTCGAACTCGTCCGCACCTACATCGTTGAGCGTGTCCGCGAGGTTTTGCCGTGCCGACGGCGAGTTGCGGCCTTGGAGCCTGAGCTCCAGCTCGAGCTCTCGCTGAGCCCGCTCGTACTCGCAGTGGCTTCTTTCGACCGCTTCGCATCGTAACCTCACTCGGTCCGGTAGTGCTGCCCGAGTCGTCATACCGTCATAGCTGCCTGGAACCCTACACGATCTAACATACGCAAATTTTCCATTTCCCCCTCGAACCTATCGCCGGAAAAGTTTTCTGGAGTTATTTCTCCAGTCGCTCTGTTAAACATATCGTCGCTACCGATGCTACTATTATCCCGAAACGACGCACCCCTGTGTGGGTTTACGCCGACTTCGGTTGTCTGGCGGCCCTCGAGGGCCGCTTGCCTGTCGGTGGGGATTCGACCGGGCCGCAGGAGCTCTGATAGCGCCCTGCGCGCTTCGTATACTATGTCCCCGACCGCAGCAGCTAGACCCGCTGCAGGGTTCGTATCCTCTCCAGGTATCGTGGTTTCCAGCGAATTTCCCCTACGTTTCGGTTTTGCTCCCCGAAATATCGGCATGTTGCTAGTTGTACAATTTCGCGGCCAGCAGAGAATGTGTTTACCCAAAAAATCTCGCAAGAAATATAAGATGGTCGGAAGACGGTCCTTTTCATTGCGATGTTCTCGGGTGCTGATGATCACTTTCTCTCTCTTTCTCTCTTCCACTCATGCAGTCGGGCGATTCCCGTTTATACTGCCGATTTATCCACACTATTTTATTTTATTTCCTTATACACTACTCGCTTAAACGTATTAATTAATCCTATGCACTTAATCTTACTCAGATGTATTCGCACACACACTTATTCTCTTAATTCTATTCTCCTAAATCTATGCATATCTTAATCTATTACTAGTTTTTTTTTAACTTCACTAACACCAATTCTTTATATTATTTAAACCACTCGCTTGCCTATCATTATTCCGCTGTCTTCCATTCTCACTAATTCGATGTTCCGTTATGCACTGGACCCGAATTTATTCAAAATCTATTCGATGATAATGCTTAACTTTTCTCTAGTAATTTTTAGAATGTTCAGATTTTTCCACTTGTCTTTTAACACGCCTTCTATCCACGCTAAGAGGCCAAGAGAGCCTCCTCTCCCCGCGCACGCTCTTTTATAGCCTTCCCCTCGCTCCGCTCAGCCCTACGTCATCATTTATCTTTATTTTTAAATATAACGCATTTCTTGACTTCGTAGCTAGCCGTCGCCGCGCTACCCGTCTTCCCCTCGCCTCCCAGCAAGGCCAGCTGGTCGCTGACCTGCTGTTTATGTCAGCGAGGGAATTCCGGCGATGTGACAAAGCTCGTTTTTCACATGAGTTCGATGGCCTAATGCCCGTAAACCTCTGTGCTTCTGTATCTATTCGAATTTCGCAGGTGTTTCTGCGTATCCCTCGGCTCTTTATACCGTTCGACATAATAAAGTGGGCTAGAGAGTGTAACTATGTTACAATTGAGTCGAAGTTTTATTTTGAATTTTATGTTACATTGTTTATCGCTTAAGTCGGAAATACACCAGCATTGATAGTTATCAAAATTTTTGTGCTGAAGTCGAACTTTTCTCGTTGATCCGAACCCTCTCCTTAATTATAGAGATCGGTGGCAGGACGTATGACCTTATCGTAACGAATTTTGGGAATTTCTTTCGCTTAAATTTAATTGATTCCCGCCATTTCGCGTATTTTTTATTTTACTTCTGGATATTATTTTTTCCGGATAAGGGGAACGCAACGAAGAATAATATATTATTTTCTCTATTTTAAAGCGAAATGGGTCGCTCAGGGATTGGAGTTAGTCCGGTTATTAAGGTTTTAATTAAATAAATTTTGATACAGACAGGATTATAACACAAGATTAGCACCACAATATAATAAAACAGCGGTGAAACATTGAAATTATATTGAACTGTTAATGATTTTAATTAACACAGTCAAAAGTCAAAGGTTGATATTTAAATGTCTGAATTCACTGCGTCATTGGTTTAAAGGAGTCACAAATAAATGTTGAACGTGGGAACACAATTGTGGATAGAACTGTTAATTTTGCTGTTACGAGAGTCTGCCGTCGTGGTTGGCCCCTGTAGATGAACTGACTAAATAATCAGAAAAGCAGTGCTGAATGCACAGCGCAAGAATATCGTGGAAAGGCTGCGAGTAATTATCGGGGCACAGCGCGTCTCTAAAATGTTCTGCGCCCCACTGGTCACGGTGGGACTGCTGACCTAAACAAAAGGTGCATATCTAGTATCGATAAGCACTGCTGAATCGCAGAAGAATAGATGCCTGTATTCACAGATGAAGCGAAAATGTTGTAATTAATTGTAAACAATTTGAATGTTTATAATGCGGTCGCATAATGCTTGACGTATTCCGTCAGCACTATGTAGCTGTGTTCCAATGAACCTTTCTCCTGGAGCAATACATGGATGACGGTAGTTATTGGCTTTGGAAAACTTCAGAAAGTTCGTTCAATAGATTACTAGTGAACGAAACTCCATGGTCAGTGAGAATAGCTCGAGAAGCGCCGAATTGATTTATCAATCGACGCGCTATGGCCTCAGAAATTGTCGAGGACCTTCAGGTCCGGCATAGCCTCAGCTGAACAGTATTTCGATAAGTTATTCTGCATGATGAGTATATGTTTATTTCCATGCGGGGTCGTAAGAAAGTGACCTACGGTATTGATGGAACCTTGTCAAATATGTCATTTGGTGTATCAATGGGCATCCGCTCTCGGATCTTTGATCGAACCCGTTTCTGTTCCTGTCAACTCTTGAAAGAGCGAACCTAATTCTAGACTTCGTTGCATAGCGACGGCTAATATAATCATTCGCGGATTTTTCTATAGGTTTTTGTTATTCCTTTATGATCATGTCTTAGGCGGGAACGGCTCGTGCTTCATCGTAATAGATTGGCTGCTGGGAAGTTCGTCCGTAATGTCTCCTGACCAGTAATATAAATGGTATCGACGTGCTGTTGTCACAGGACGATATTCAAAAATTTCAGGCAACGACGTACCTTTTTATTCATGTTTTGCCATGGTATATTTCCTTCACGACCATGCTGTAAATATTATATTTACCGTTCGACGTAATTGAAATTTGCCTCGTCACGCGACCCTTGGCTTTTATTGTCGATGTATTCTCCATCTGCGAAGATAAAGTTGGCACAATTGTCGCATTTATTAGTCAATTCTGCCGCGTGCCAATAACCGCAGAGGCGTTCTTTACGACATTGCCAGTACTGCCAGTCGGGAGAGCGTTTATCTCTGAGAGTATTTCTATTGACTTAGCTTGGGCCTGTATTGGCTTCGCAGGAAAGTCTGAGTCAATAATTATGCATAGATCCTCAGGGCAATTAATTCTCTGGTTTAGGGATGGGCGATGTTCTGAATTAAATCGATGTTTCAAAAATCGATTTTAAAAAAAAGTATCGATGTTCGAAATCGATTATTTTCTTAAAAACATCGACGAATCGATTAATCGAAAAAAGCGGGTAGAATACTACGGGTGCACTGTCATCGACTATGTTTTCACCGAACGGGGCTCTGCGTGAGTGCGAGAGAAAGGTCCACTTGTATGTCCCTCTCGCACTCACGACGAACCCTAAATTGACCCTATCGGTATCGGTGGAAACATAGTGTATAATTTGTACGATTACGGTAATAGGAAAAAGGGTGGCTGGCGATAAGGAACGAACTTTTACTGGAGACGAAAGGGAGCCAATTTTTCGTACAAAGATTGGAGATGAACAAAGTTGCGAAAAAAGCGTAGAATTTAATGTCATTACAGCTTTATTATCATAAAAACGCTCCATCGTCATCATTTATGGGTTCAATGCAGTATTATGTTCTGTCCAAAGTGTGTGTACCTGAAAAAAATAATAAACTGTTATCGAAGCATGAGTATTTATACCAATACTAAAAATGGAAGATTTCTTAATACAAGATCTTTCAATGCGAAATTTATATTGCCATTGATAACAAAATGAGGAATGAGATGAAAATGAATAAAAAGGAAAATGAATGAGAGGTTCCGGGTATAACAAAATAATCATTTTTAGCTGTAACACGTCTATATACTTTACCACATATTTTTTCTAGAAACATATTAACATATATTATATTACAAAAGAGGAGTTACAGTACGGAGTTGCAGGCTTCGATTACGTAAATATAGGAATATATAATACACCAGGAAAGAGGAACTAAGACGGTTCGAAACTCCAATCTTCACGCGAGAGCGAGCTGAGAAACAGCAGCTTGTTTAAATGCTCACCGGATAGTCTGCTTCGATTGTCCGTTTTTATGTCGCCAGCTTGAGAAAAAAGCCGTTCAGACGGTACGGACGTTCCGACAATGCTGATATATTTCACTGCCAACTTGTAGAGAGACGGAAATGCGAGCTTTCCGATCGATGACCAATACTGAAAAGGGTCTTCATAGCGCTTGATATTTGGCTGACTCAAATACTGACGTATTTCGAGACTGAAATCTTCGCTATGCCTGTTAGAGTCAGCTTTGGACGCAATCAAGTGGTCATGATGACTCCAGAGACTATGCTGTTCAGTCGGTTCCTCGAGTACTCTTGCTGTAGTATTCGTAATTTGAACTTCGTCGTTCTTGATAAAATTATTGATCCAAGTTATTGCAGTTGAAGCAGCCAGGGCACTCTGGAAGTGGATCTTCTTAAATCTCGGATCCAGTAAGCTCGATATAGCCAATATTTTGTTGAACTCGAAGTCCTTGAATCGCCAATCAATCGTTGCTAGGAGTTTTTCTTGGAACTCGTTTCCGCACTGTGTCAAAGGCTTGTATCTTCGGATACTGTCTTTGAGGCAGTGTACCAATGAGATGATGATGCTGCATGTTGGATACAACGCTCCACTGACTTCAGTAATGGCGAGCTCTACTAACTTCATAAGCGAGACTACATCTCTCAGCTTCTGCATCTCGTCGCGTCTCAACATGTCGGGTGCATTCGGGCACTTCGACACGACCGGATAAACATATTCCTCGAGAGTGAGGAATCTCTGCAGCATGCATAGCGTCGAGTTCCATCTTGTAGGGACATCTTGAGTAAATTTCAATGCAGTTCCGTGGGTTTTACCATCTCGCATTTGTAACTTCTTCAATTCGTCGGAAGCTACAACACTCCTCCGGGTAATTGTGACGACGGCCTTCACTTTCGCAATCGTGTCCTGCACGGCGGGCATCTTCGCAAGAACATCTGGGACGAGATGTGATAGGGTGTGCGCGACGCTACCCAATTGTTTGTCTTGCCCCAGTAAGTCACGCATAGCTTTTTTGATGTTGGCCGCACTGTCTGTAATTACTGCCGTGATTTTCGACAATTCCAGCTTGAAGTCCTCGATCACCGATTTCAAGCAATCGGTAAGATGCTTTGATGTATGACTTTCATTCATAGGAAAAACTCCGATACATCCGTTCTTCATTTTCATCTCCTTGGTAAGGTAATGAATCGTAACGCCAAGATAACTTTGGTTGCTGACGTCCGTCCAATTATTGCAAGTAATTGAATACCACTGAGCTTCGTGAAGTTTGGCTACGAAGCGTTCTTTTAAATCATCGTACCGAGCGTCTATCAATCTCGTGATAGTTTTTCGGCTGGGCACAGTGTACCGCGGAAAGACTGTTCTCATCAGCAATTCGAAGCCTTCGTTATGCACAGTGGATAGTGGCATTTTGTCATGCGCGATCATATACAAAATAGCGTTGGTTATTTTATCCGAGGCCTCCCCACCCTCTGTAACGAAAAAAAGATATTTCGCAAAATGACAAGAAGTCTAAATAAAACAATTTACTCTAAGGTCTGCATACCTCGGAACGAATTCGTACGCTCGAATGCCTCGTCGATTCTTGTCAACTTCCCCTGCAATAATAAGTTCTAGTCATTTGCGTTTTTTTTTGTTAGATTTATATATTATTCGCATTTATTTATGATTTATGATTATGATTATTATTATTATTATTATTATTATTATTGTTGTTGTTGTTATCAACATCATCATTATTAATTTATTTATTTGCTTTTTATACTTAGTTATTCATTTTCGTACCTGTTGCTTCATTTTCATGCGCTTTCGCTGCGGAGAGTTTTTATCATTAATCGATTCGTCGCTAGATTCGGAAGTTGCACTCCATTTATGTTTTTGTGCGATCAATGCAGAGCAAACCACTGCATGGCATCGTTTGAGATGCTGAATCAAGTTCGTTGTGTTACCACTGTGTTTGCATACTTTGTTCCATATCGTACAACACGCTGTAACATGACTCTTTCGTTCAAAGTAGTTCCACGCAATACTTGATTGCTTTGAACTGTGAAATAGAAATCAATGAGTGAGAAAATGTTTTAGGCGACCTTTTGAAAAAGTAAGTTTGTAAAAAATGTCAAAATAAACTCACTTTGTTACACTCTTTGTTGTGTTCAAATCATTTAGCCGAGACGAAGATCGCTGATCCTGAACTCGGGGTTCCAGTTGTGAATCTCGAGCACTCTCCGTAGTACCTTTGTGTACGAAAGTACAGGGTGCGCCATCTCAATCTGGTCGAAGGAAGTATTGAATAACTTAGAGAATTTTCAACAGATTTCACAAAGTGGTATTTTTTTATTAAATTTGATTCATTACAATTTATTTTGATTAGTTTCCAAAAACCACATCGATCAAATGTCCGCCTTTATTACTGAGACAAAAATGAGCTCTTTTTTCGGCATTTTCCATTGTATTTGCCAGCGTCTCGGGCGATATCGCTGCGATTTCGGCTCGAATGTTGTTTTTTAGCTCCTCTATGATCTTCGGCTTGTTGGCATAGACTTTACTTTTCAAAAATCCCCACAAGAAGAAGTCCGGTGCAGTCAAATCCGGCGATCTTGGTGGCCAGTCAATATTACCTTTCTTTGATATCACACGTCCTGGGAACTTCCGACGCAAATAGTCCATTGTTGAGCGCGCAGTGTGACATGTCGCACCATCTTGTTGGAACCAAAAATCCTTAAGACCTTTTTCACGCATTTGTGGTAAAACAAAGTGTGCCAACATCCACCGATATCGATCCCCATTGACAGTTTCACCAGCTCTGAAGACAAATGGTCCAATGGTGGTTTTTGAGCAAACACCGGCCCAAACTGTCACTTTCTCATCGTGCAATGGAGTTTCGTGAATAATATGAGGATTATCGGTGCCCCACATGCGACAGTTTTGTTTGTTGACAGCGCCAGAGAGGGTGAAATGAGCCTCGTCGGTCATCAGAATTCGCTCCCAAAAATCCGGCTCAGCTTCCTTCATTCGACTAACGTTATTAGCGTAAGCCAAGCGCGTTCTTTCGGCGTATAGCGATACATGATTGAAATTGTACTGAAATAACCTATACGAAACGTGTTGTACGACGCTGGTCGGTTAAAATCTGTCAGAGTTATTCAATACTTCCATCGACCAGATTGAGATGGCGCACCCTGTATAAACGAGCGCATACAATTTTATGTGGTCGAGGTTATGATATATACTCGACGAATATATACATCTTATTACTTACCTTCATCAGCATTCATTTCGGCTTTTTTATTCGTGTGTTCTTGGTCTCGATTCTATAATTTCTCGCGCACGAGCCGGGCGTAATTCTATATATTTTTTTATTTTCACTTCAAATAAGTTGCCAGATGCTGGCCGGTCCACCAGAATTTCAATTTACGATACGCAATATGACGCAATAATACGTGGTCTCTTACGTGAAAACGACAGTATGGCGTTATCGATGTCACCGAAAAAAAAATCGAAAATCGATTAATCGACTGACTAAAACATCGAAAAAATATAATCGATTAATCGAGCCAAAACATCGGCTGCTTCGATTAATCGAAAAAACATCGCCCATCCCTACTCTGGTTGATAGCCCTATGCATTATAAGCTTAAGAAACTCGATTCTCTGTTCGTCGTCCCTCC